>JAWZYV010008949.1:0-13014 GCA_038373885.1 Cheiracanthium punctorium | reverse complement strand
AGGTGATGTAGAAAGTTTAAGCTTTGTCATAAGAAGGCTTGACAGATGTTTATATCAAAGTCCTGCAGAGCGGACTATATGGTTTTCAATAAATATAACCATTTTAACTACGCTCTAACAATACTCCTAGATTAACATATTAGTGTTTTTAATCACAGTTAGATATTAGCCAATATTTTTTATAATTTTTAAGAAATGGAGTTGTAAATCATTTTACAATCAGTTTCCTTGCAAAAGTTGTTTAAGTTTTCAGCATTTAAATTTTTTTTCAAATTCATTGACAGCATTACGCAACTAACATTGTTAATTCATAAAGATGATTTTTGTTTTAAAAGTTGGTTTTTGACTTATTGATTACACTCCATAATTTAATTTTAAAAGGCATCTTCCTAATAATAAGAGTATCCATTGTTTTAAATTGAATTATTTTCAAAACTAGAAATATTTTATATAATCAATATATATATTTATAAATCGTTCTTATTCTAAAATTTTATTAAAAACAAAAGAGCTAAAAGGGATAAATTACCACAGGGTTTCCCAACCCTTTTGTAGCTGGCGGACCCCTTTTTCCAGGCAAAAACTCCACGGCGACCCCCCCCCCTCCCCCGGAGTTTTTTGCAGAAAGTCGAGCCATCGGCACTTAAAACTACCTGCGGGTCAACACTTTGGACAACCGCAGCCGCTGTTCTAAAGGTGGACCACGGAAAAAACCCACCTAGAAGAGATCCGCGGGAAAGCCCCTAAGGGGTCAGGCAGGACACAACGACGCTTAGGTGAATGCCCTAAAATGTTACCTAAGTATCAGAATAATCTCTTGCGTTAAAAAGAAAAACCAAGTAATTAATAAGCCCATAGCCCACCCGCCCCAGTAGCTTAGGTCTTCACCTCAACTCCCAATGGAGGGCTTCAGTAGCGTAGCGCGATTCAGTGGCCTTTGGGGCAAGGGAGCATGGGGGGGGAGGACCGGGGCTCTACTATGTTTTCAATGAATTTCTGAACACTGAAAAAAGACGACCGTTATGATGGGTTATTTTTCTCTTCTTCCTCCTCAAAGGCTATGGGGGGAAGGCCTTCCAGAGCCACCAATGCCTCCTCCACCCCCCCCCCTTTCCTACGTCACTCTGCAGGAGCGTAACCAGGGGAGTGGGGTAATATCGGGTTTTATCCCCTACCGAAACTCTTCCAAAATTAGTTGATTAAGAGCTTTTCGTAGTTTTGGGGTCTGCACAATAAAAGAAATTAAGTTTATCAATACAAATTATACAACCCCCCCCCCTCCCGAAAAAAATTTCTGGCCTACGCTCTCCTTGCATATCCATCCTCAACTAGCATATAACGACTATATTACATCATAAAACTATTTTACAAATTAGAGAAGTACCATTAAAAGTGGCGTTTTTTCCGTTCACCAGTAAAACTAAACCCCAGACCTGTGGTAGGTCCGCGCTCAACTTTCGAGGACCTGCATCGGGCCTAACCTAAAAATGAGTTTCCGGACCTACCGAGCAGCCGATGATTCGATTTGAATTTGTAGGCCGGCCCGCGGCCGTAACACATTTGAAACAAACATCCACGGCCCGGCCCGTACGGGGCCCATAGATTGAGGAGTAAAAATAATCGAACAATTCCAGAAATTAAAAAAACTATAATATATGACTAGACCAAATAAGTCAATAAATAAATATTTCTTAGGCATTTTATATTAAGCAAAGTCATTAATATTAACAATTTTTACGCGTTTGTATTAAGGCGAAAAAGCAAAAATTAAACCGTAAGACACAAGTACTGGTAAAGTCCTCTGTTGAATGCACTGTATTTAGAAGTCCTTCTAATGAATGCGTGTGTTTAATGCTGTGTTACGTGGAGTCCTTCTTTTGAATGTATGTGATTAAGAGGTCCTCTGTTGAATGTGCTGTGACCTTTAAGGAAATGTGCCTCTGTTTGAATGTGGAGTGTTTAGTGGAGTCCTCTGTTTGAATGTATGTGTTCAGGAATGTCCCGTGTGAAGGTAGTGTTCAGGAAGATCCTCTGTTGAATGTGTTGTGTTCAGGAAGTACCTCTGTTGAAAGGTGTGTGATTTCAGGCAAGTCCTCTGTTGAATGTGTGTGTTCGGGAAGTCCTCTGTTGAAGGTGTGTGTTTACACAGAGTCCTCTCTGTTGAATGTGTGTGTTCTATCAAGAGTCCTTTGTGTGCATGTGTGTGTTTCACGTGGAGCTCCTCTGTTGAATGTGTGTGATTTCAGGGATAGCCTACTATGTTGTAATGCTACAGTGGCGCCACCAGGATTTTTATTGTTTGGGAGGGGATGCAGTGGATATCCCAACTCAATTTCACTCGCGGGCAACTTCTCTCCACTTCAGTTTTACCCACACGGCAGACCACTTTAAAACAAATTACTTAGAAGGGGGGAGGGTAGTATAGGTAGTTTTTTTTTCTTTTTTTTTTTATTGTACAAAATGTAATGATAAAATGAAAATTTCAAAAATAGCACAGAGAATGTTATTTTCGTGTTGTTTAATAGTTTATCAAACCCCCTGAAGCGAAAGTCAAAGCTTGGCTGAGTGTGCTAACCGGGCCTGATTAACTGCACGGTGCCACTGGCCCTCAGGGGCCGATGATTATCAGGGCGCCACTTTGTTTTTTAGTTTTAATGATTTTAATTAAAAAAATGTACAAAATATTTCATAAAACTATTATTTCATTAAATTTGGCACTCTGGTTAGTGTTGTTTGTCTAACTATAATGTATATGTAAAATCAAGACAAATTAATGCTATTTATTCTAGTCCTTGGATTTATATGTGAAGGTGAGCAGAGATACCCCTCGTTGAATGCTATCAAAATATTTAAAAACGTTGTTAATTAGTAGATTTAAAGAAAGGGGGTAGTGGGCCACGGAATCTGCATATTTGGCCCTGGGCCTACAAGTTTTAGCTTGATTGGGACTCTGGACTCGCATACAAAATCATTTACTGTCGGAATCTATCGTATTTGAATATGTGATGCCTGCTCGCTATGATTTTCCCTACTTTGCAAGGACTTCTAAGAAACATTTCCACCCCCTTTTCTAAATGACAGATTTCTCTTAAACATGAACAGCAAACATAATTACGCTATTCTTGCCTTAACTCCGTATATAAGTGACGCTTAAAATCTATTAGTTATAACCCTCTCTTACAACGTCCAAAAAGATATTCTATACTCAGGTATTGCTCCAGGGAACACAAGCCCAACGTGTCAACGTAACTAGTCTATAGTAGTCATTAAATAATTATGTTGCTTTTTTCGCAGTAGACATTCTTAACCGGAAGATGACGAAAATACTGGTATTATTCATACGCACTACTATACTATAAGTAATTTATTTATCAAAACTCATATGGCCCTTTTTAAGAACTAATTTTAGAAGTGAGATATTGACGGCTCAAATTTTAAAAAGTTAAAATTCTTGTTGTATTGTATTCAGAGTCTATGCACAAGTTCTGCATGTGGAATAAATGGCGCTTCCTGAAACTCTTGGACGCGAACCTTTTGTCTTTACGAGAGCTCTCATATGCTACACTGTTAAAATTAATCTGGAAAAATTCAGGATAATTCACCCCGCCTTAATTTCCAGGGGAAATGTCCCGCTTTTCCCAAAACAATTGGTAATTTTCCGTGCATAAAACGACGAATAATATGATTGCAACCTTTCGGAAAATTTCTTGTAGAAACACTCGGGTATAATTTCCGTTTTTTTGGTTTTAGTTTGTAAGTTTTGTCATAGTAAGTTATTTGAGAAGAAATGTGATTCGCCTTGCTTGGACTACATATCTTAGCATGGATAAAAATATTGACTCCACCAAATCGCTCATTCTCATGAGTAAATCATAAAGTTAATCTTAATGAGAAATTACATTTTTAAACTATATATTAATATCTTTTTATATAAAGAAGAATCCTATCAATAACACAAAGAGGTATTTCAAAACACCATTATAAAAGTACAGGAAGGCTAAAACAAATAAAAAACAACAATTAAGAAATAATTTTAGTGGAATATTATTACTATTCTTTCAACTACCATGACGAGAACGAATAAAATCAATGATGTACTTTTTAATATTTTAGCAGCTCCAAATGTTTCTTTCGCTTTTCTCAAGTGTTTTAGCAGCCATCTGTATGGGATTAAATCGCTCAACACCGTTATAGACAAAATAGCTAAAGCGTACACATGTTTTTACTAATACATATCATTGTGAAATCTGACATTCATATTTCTTGCTACATCAATAATTTGCACCGAACTGTGTGATACTACTGGACAACGCTTCAATATCTCGAATATTTAAATCATGAACACCTCACGGAATTCCTCTCGCAAGGAATAAATAAAATAACCCTAATTACCCCTCTTATGCAATTCCCAGAACCAAGTTTGTCTTGTAACTAGTGGTTAAGCAACGAGTAGGCTCAGGGTTCGAACCTACCGTTGGCGACTTTTTATTCGGAGTTTTGTTAAAATCGGACAGTTACAAGTCACCAGAAACACGGAAAAATAATAATCAGAACGGAATTTTCTGCAACCTTTGCTGCCAGTACCCTTTTTTCCGTGATAATTTACAGATATATTTTGACCAGTCTCGTAAGTAACATGAGGTTCTGTATATTCAAAGGCGGGAAATTCAATGATGCTAAAACATGTAGCTATCCTAAAACGACCATATTCATTGCACTGGGAACCTGTCCTCTCTGGCAAATAAAAAATCTCCTATTTATTAAACGGTACTAATATCGTTGAACCACGATAAAGCAAATACAAGATTTCTCTCACGTCGCACTATCTCCAGATATATTTTGAACATAATGCTCTCCGTCGCACGAAACAGAGTGACATATAGCTGAACGGTAAGTAACTAGTCATCTCTTATAAGAAGAGCGAGGGTTATAGGTAGTGGTGCCGTATAAGATATTTCAAGGGTGAACGAAGACAAATACGCGCTCTCAAAGATTATTCGGACAAACATTGCACTAAAGTAACCTATCCTATTATGGTTTAATTTATTCGATTTATAATATAGAGCACGATCATACCAACCACGCCCATCCAATACACTTGTTACCATCTGGATCATAGCATGGAACAAACACAGTGTCATCTACGGTTCAACGAAAAGCCATCCTCAACACTCACATCGCATTTTTGCACCCGGAGGTAGTGAATCTCATTATTACTGTCTCCGTCAAGCACGTCTATACCGGGCTCTCTCTCGTCGCCTGACTAGTTTACATATTCTACGCATTTTCTACCAGTTGTGTGCGAACAACAACCCTCTGCCTCCTACACCCCACCAATGCATTATAACAGTATTTGAGGGAATATAAACACGACCCATTAAACCAGACTATGGCCAAAATTACCGTCTGTCAAAATAGATACAGACATGTAATTCGGTTATCCACTGACTAGCGCACTGACCTCGTACTCCCCGTTTGCTCCTCTACCCAACTGAAACTTAAATTACGTAAGATTAGTGTGTGTGTGTGTGTTAATGTCATATGATATGTTTCGGCAACGTATAATGCACCATCGTGTAAATTTAATCGTACAACACAATAATAGCCTTTCGCTTATGATACTAATCCGCTACCTTCTTATAACTCTTGACACACCCACATCAGTATCTATAACACATGACAACACAACGTATAAACCACACGACCGTCTAAACCCACCTCCCCCCCCCTACACCCAACAAAATCAACTCCCCAATCCATGAAAATACATACAACCACCCAGAGAGTACACAGTGCACTCAAACAACTATTAATTAGTCCACACCTCAATTCAATTAATAAAATATATACTCATACAATACCCATGTGACAACTACACAAACACCAACCAAACAAACAGATAACACACCCAACACCACCCCAACCTATACCACATAGTAGCCTCAAAAAAAAACATTACCAAAGCACTATAACCCAAATGTGTGTGTACATGATATAAAACAGCTTCCCCCACAATTTACCAATTGTACAACCACACCAACTCACCCCCAAACCAAATATAACACACCACCCAAACCAAACAACACCCCAACACAAAACCCAAAACCCCACACACAACCCTATCAAATAACCACCCACAACACAAACCAAACACACCATCCACAAACCACACCCCAAAACAAACAACACACAACAAACTCACCCCCACACACCCAACACAACCTCCCAACAAAATACCAAACCAACTAAATAAACACAACCCCCCCACACACATAACATCAACCACCACACACAAACAAACTCACACACAACACCCCAACAAAACAAAATACACAACAACACCAACCAACCCCAACACCCACCCCCACACCCACAACACCCACCAACACCAACACACAAAATCACCACCCCACAACACAACCAGAACACCCCACCACCCACACAAAACACACCTCCACACACAACACACAACACCACACCCCCACACCCCCACACCACCCACCACCCACAAATACACACACCACCCACACCACACACACACCCCACCCAACACAACCCACCAACCCCAACCCCACACCACCCCCCACAACACCCCACAACCCCCACCCAACCCAACCCACCACCACACACCCACCCCACAAACCCACACCACACACCCACAAACCACACCAACCACCCACCCCCCACCCCCCAACACACCACCCCAACCCCACACCACCACCCACACCCACACAACCCACCACCCACCCAAACACCCACCCCCACAAACCCACACCCACCAACCACCCCACCACACCCCCACCACCCCACCCACCACCCCACCACCCACCAACCACCCCCCCACACAACCCAACACACCACCACAACCCCACCACACCAACACCACACACCCCCCACCCCACCCACCACCCACAACCCACCCCCACCACCCACCACAACCCCACCCCCACCCCACCCACACCCCCCCCCACCACACCCCCCCCCACACCCCACCACCCACACAACCCACCACCCCCCACCCACCACAACCAACACCCACCACAACCCCCCACACCCCCCCACCCCCACCCACCAACCCACCACCACCCCACCACCCCCACAACCACCACACCACCCCAACACCACCACCCCCCACCCACCCCACACCCCACCACCACACCACCCCCCACACCCCACCACCACCCCACCACACCACACCCCCAACCACAACCCAAACACCCCCACCAACCACCCCACCACCAACCACAAACCACCACACCCACACAAACACCAACCCACCCAACCACACCACACCCCCCCCCACAACCACCCCCACACACACCACAACCCCCCCACCACACCCACCCCACACACCAACCCCCACCAAACCACAACCCAACACACAACCCACCACACCCCACCACCCAACAACCCCCACACCACCCCACCCCACCCCACAACCCCACACCAACACCACACCAACAACACACCCACACCCACAACCCACCCACACACACACACACAACACCATGTGTGTGTGTGTCACACCCTCCCCCCACACACCCACCCCCCACCCCAAACAATACCCAACCACAGATAACGTGTACACACACAACAAACACAACACACACACACCCACAACCACACACACAACACCACACACACACACACAACACACACAACACACACACAACAACACCACAACACACACACAACAACACACACACACACCACACACACACACACACACAAACACACACACACACAACACACAACAACAACACAACAACATCACAACACACACACACACCACACAACACACAACAACACACACACACATCACACACACACACAACACACTAACACACACACAACACACAACACACACAACACACAACACACACCACACACACACACACACAACACACACACACAACACACACACACAACACACACAACACACACACACATCATACACAATCACACATACACACATAACATATACTTACATACATACATCTCGTATAAAATAGCATAAAATGAATTCAGAAGCCCTCGAAACGTTGTACAATACACCAAAATCTCGAATTCGAATTTTTTCATGATTTCAATACTTTCCTTACATGGTACATCGTTCGGAAAGTGCTCTCTCTCTGCACAATCGTCATTTGGATGAAATATTACTCTTCATCAAACTTGATGTGTCTAGCGTCACGCCATGTATACTTGCAATAAACTTTTACACACTCGCTCTACTAATCACTCACGCGCTCGAGCAAGGGATTGTTCCGCCGCACCATCATAACCGTCATCTCTCTCTCGCTTTTGCCAGTTCAGTACGGTCATAACTAACGTGACCATTTCCAACTCTCCTCCTTAATTTCCGAACATGTACCATGTAAGGAAAGTATTGTAATCATGAAAAAATTCGACTTCGAGATTTTGGTGTTTTACACGTTTTGAGGGCTTCTGAATCCATTTATGCTATTTTTACGAGATGTATGTATGTGTATGTGTGTATGTGTGTTGTGTTGTGTGTGTGTGTGTGTGTGTGTGTGTGATGTGAGTGAACACGATAGCTCCTGAACGGAGCATTCGATTGAGCTCAAATTGGGATATATATGTTATAAACCACCGTCGCAAGACCGGTATTGATTTGGGTGTGTATAGGACTTATAGTTTTTCTACAGGGCTACGACAAAGATTTCTTTTACATTATGGCCTATGGGGGGAATTTATTCTGAAAGTGCGCTATAGCGTTTAAACGAGTACATTCGATTGAGCTCAAATTTCGGTATACATGTTATAAACCACCATCCTAAGACCTGGTATTGATTTTGGTGTGTATAGGACTTATAGTTCTTCTAAAGGGCTACGACAAAGACTTTCTTTTATGTTATGGCATAATGGCGTATGGCGCGAGAAATTCTTGAGAGTACGCTAAGCGTTTTTTAAGACGGTGCATTCTATTGAGATTCAATTTTGTTTGTTGTTTGAATTATTCATCGATAAAACATTCTCTACCTCCCCCCCCCCCCCCCACCCCCCACACGCCCCCTCGCCGCCACCCACACCGCATGATCTTAATCGTAAGTGTTCGGAAAGTCGAGTGGAGTCACTCCAGATTTTTTTCCTTCAAGACGGGACATCTACTACTTTTTTGGCAATTGTTTATTTATTTTCATTCTCAAAACGGGACATCCACTGTTTTTAAGGTAATAGTGTAGGGAGACTGAATTTACAGGTCTGGTATCTTTTAGTTTAAGAAAACGCGCAAACAAGCTTGTGTTAATGTTAATATCAAAATAAAATTTTAAAAAAAACTTTGCTAAAACACACATATACTATAAAAAATAGTGCAAGACGTACGTTTCGGGTGGTTCAAGGTGTAGGCCCTTCTTCTACTTCAAAAACATCATCCGACACAAGGCAGGAAGGTTGGAAAGCGAGAAATGTAAACAAAAGGACACATTAAAAAGGAAGTTGTTATTCGGAAGGGAAAAAAATCTTAGAAAACCAGAGTGAAAAGGGAAAATAAAGTGGAGATAAGGGGAGGGGAGGAATAAGCAAAAGAGGAACATGACTTTAAAAAAAAGAAATAAAAATTAAATGAATTGAAACAGTTGACAAAAAAAGAACAAACACAAAAACAATGCTTCCCCCCGGCGTTTTCTTTGCGACTCGAGAGGGAAGGGAGGGTGGTAATTTTTTTTTTTTTTTTTCTTTTTTTTTTTTTTTTAACAGACACTGCCGTTGGATGATTTTAGATTTTTAGCGGCATTTATTGAAATCGTTACCGTGGGTTGCTCTCTTTCTAAAAACGGGACATTGAAGGGGACATTTTCTAAAAACGGGACATTACGGTGTCCCAAAGCTGTGCTTGGGGACAACGGAACAAGCCACCTAAAAACGGAACTGCCCCGTTCAAAACGGCACGTATGGTCTCCTTAGTCATAGCCCTAATAAAACTTGTCGAGGCTGAATAAACTCATGCTGTTATGTTGCGCTTTCTGAGAGGCTATTCCCGGAAATCGGAATTCAGAATCCAATAAAATTCCGCAAACGCCGTGGTAGAAGGAATTCTTTTTACATTATATTTCGCTATCTTTGGAACTGTATGCAAATTATGCATTTTTTTTTTTTTTTTACCCAATACCAGTGACTACGTAAACATTATATACTGCTTTTGGATTCAAACAACACTTTTATCATGATCATAACTATCCTAAAAGCTCCTTCTTCCACTGATAGGTTAATTTGTTCCCAACTTCATTAGTGTATTGTCCGGACACTTAGTGTTGAAGTTGTGAAGTCGTGAAACTTCTCCGTGAATATTGGTGATATCATCCTTTGTAAACTTTGTCTGATAGCAACGTGTCTGTAAGGACAAGATTTCTGTACGTATGATTGTAGGAACCTGGTGGCTGTATACAAATTTAGATTGTGTATTTTTTCACTAAATTTTTTTTCGCTTCAAACTTTTTTTCATATTTTTTCTCTGCAGCTAATTTTCTCCGTTTCTGTGACTAGAAGCAGTGGCGTCGCTATAAGCATGGTGTCACCGGTCCCCAACACTTGAAAAATCTGTTAAACGTGGCAAACTTAGATACCTGGTTGGCAAACTTGGTAAAATAAAATTTTAATGAAAAGTCTAATTATACTTTCTATTTCTGGTACGCTTGGCCAAAATTATGCGAACCCAGTTGGCAAAAGTTGGTAATATAGTTGACAAAAAAAAAAAAATAATAATAAGTTGGTAAAAACCGATATTTGACTTAGCAGCTTGTTGACATCTGCCCCCACCCTAGAAAAGTCTTAGCAATGGCTCTGCACGGGGTAGTAATGTACAGCCACTGCATTGGTGTACATTACTACCCTCATTTGAGCAAGGCCGTGTGTAATCTTTACTACCGCCCCCCCCCAAGCAAGAAAATGCGTTTTTAGTTACACCCCTGGTTAAAAATTGAACAAAATACAGATGAAATGGCAACACATAAGTTGAGAACATGTTATAGTCTAGTTGTATGAGGAAAATTCTGAAATTTTTAAAATGCAAAAAGAAAAGTTGAGATGAAATAACACATTTTATTTCTACAGGTGCACAAAACATGTGTATATTTCATTCAGTGGCGGATTTAGCTCTTGAGAGGCCCGAGGCCCAACTCAATTTTGAGGCGCCGCCCCCCCCCCTAAGAAAAATACTTTTCACTATAGTTATACCTTTACATTGCGCGTTCTAAGAACACGTTTCTTTTTACAGTAATTAATGATATACTTAATCACTTTGATTAATCAGTATTAAATTACTACTGTCTGATGGCTGTATTTAACCCTTTCTGATCCCATTCTGGGAAAACCAAACTCTGACGTTTTGACTGTTGCCAGTCACGAAGAATAGATTTAATTTCCCGTTAAAAAATGGTCACGATTATTTTTAACAGCACTGACATCTGCTGAAAAATGGAAGAATGCGAGAACAGCTGGATAGATTGCTCAATGCTGAAAAAAGGGCAGCCGTTGCCATCGCTCGACTTAACGACCAGCAAGATGGCGGACGATCGAAACGTTCATCGCGTGCCACAGATCTAGAGACGTCTCTAGATCTGTGGCACCCAGTGAACGTTTCGATCGTCCGCCATCTTGCTGGTAGTTAAGTCGAGCGTTGGCAACGGCCGCCCTTTTTTCAGCATTGGGAAAGGGTTGCTCCTCAAAGGGTTAAAAGGTTGCTAATGTTCCTATTGAAGTAAAAGTATTAAAACGATCCGATAATTCTTGGGTAGAAAAAAAATAATACACTTTATATTAAATTTACTACTTATGTGTATTTTTAATACACTCAAATCTTTCTTTGTGTGGTTTATGAAAATTTCAATCAAATTGGAAGATAATTGAGGAAGTTATCAATAGAAAAAATATAAACAATGTGATAGCTCTGATCGGCCATTTAGTTTTTTCGATTTTTGACATGTATTTCATCATATTGCATAAATTTAAGTATTGCATCAGCCAATTACATTACGTATGTATTGAATTCTATAATCGCCTAATTTAAGTGACTTTTTTATGCGGTCCCTATTCACCGCATAAAAAATACTTATTTATTGTGTTGCGTAAACTATTTTTTAGAGCTACTGGCGATTTTTTAATGCGTTTTCTTTTGTTCGGTCAGTATCCACCGCACAAAAACAGGTTTGAGTGTAATCTGGTAATCTCTGAATAATAAAAATAATATTTGTAAATATTATATCAACTTTCACTGTCATTGGTAGCTCAATAATAACAGGGAACATTTTTGACACAGGCAGTTGAACATTTTTGAAAATTAGTTGGAATTAATTTCATTCTAAAGATTCGAATTTACTTTTTTTGGAATTTCCGGGAATTTACTAATTGATCGAAGTCCTAAGGACAAAGAAATCTAATTTTTTGATTCTAACATTGTAAATTATGTTCTTAAACTTTTAAAAGCCTTAATTTATGCCTTTTAAATACAAATTATTTTAAATAAGTTAAATGGTTTTTACACTCCTTTGTACATCTAATTTATGGTCTACAAACGAGCATTAAAAATTTAAAAAATATTTTTTTTATATATTTATCCGATTAGTACATCTAAGAAAGATTGCTACCTCGTGGAGGACTTAATCACTTTTGTACTATCGTTTCCACTTTTTCATGATTACCACTAAAAATAAACCTCAGCCTTACCTATCCAATTCTTAACCACCACAAATGTCAATGTTCATATATGCGTGATTGTACATTGATTATATCGAAATCTGGTATTGGCTTTGTTGTTCAGTCGTGGAAAATTTAGTGTACTTTACAGGGAACTTTTGAGAGTCAGACCACGGGGGAAACTTGATCAGAGACCTGATTTAGATCTCCCAACGTTTTAGAAGAATTTTTTTACTTGGATGATATAAATGCATCAAAATCTTAACATATCTGCAAACAACATATTTATATATATTTAAAATTACATTCATAAATTTCCCGCTTGAAACCGCAAAACTGTGTAAGCCGTTTAATAGT
>JAWZYV010008940.1:0-259826 GCA_038373885.1 Cheiracanthium punctorium | reverse complement strand
GCCATTTTTTTTTCGCCAAACTAAAAAAAATTACATATTAGTCTCGGATATCTTCGATCCTCATTGTTTTGCGTATAAAACATTTCATTCCTACTCTCATTTCTTATGCGCACACGATATTATAATTAAAAAAATAACCTAAAAAAATAAACTAAAAAAAATCATTATTATTCTTTTATTTTTTCTTTAAGAATTTAAAACATTTTATTCGGCAAAATCGCCACACATGGCAACCAAGATGCTTATTTCACACACTTTTTCACTACAGGGGTTAATATTACGTAAAGCTTTCTGCGTGGAGAACATAAAAAAATCTCTTAAATTCCGGGAACGGAAATAAAGTGGAGTTTCAAAGTTTTAAAGTGGACTATCATTTATTCTATATTATTTTACATATCTGTGTAAAATTTCAGGCTGACAGGTCCATTTTTGTGGAATTGTATACTACCCAAATCAACAAATTGACAAACAGAATTTCATTTTTATTTATAAGATAACCTACGATTGTTTTTAAAAATACCCTCTCATTAAATTGCGCCAAGCGCTAGAATCATAGAAAATCTGACACACTTTCAGATTTTTAAATACGCACTAAAGTGCTATATATATAAAAAGAGTTATAATCCATGGGTCTTCCCTATTTTCGTTCCTTCTTTCATTAAGTTGGAAAGTGTATCATTATTCATGAGTGTGATTAAACAAAATTAAAATTGATATTTCTAACATCCTTTTTTCTGGATGTAATACATTAGATGCAGAAAAGCTGCTCAGAAAAATGCACAATTCCAACTGAATGAAAATTTCAAAAACTTATACGCAGGTGTATTCATAACCCAAATAGCAGACGATTAAATTACGATAAATAAGCGCCAAGCGTTAGAATCCTCCTCAAAATCGCGAGAATGCTGAAGATAGATCGCTTGAAATCCCTTAATAACTGCATTATTTTCGCACGGATCATTAAAGTTTAACGCTGTATTCTAATAAAACCTTTGCACTTGTTTTCAAAAATCCGTTTCCTTAAGCTCTCAGTAAATTGCGCCTAGCTGGAAACTGTGCAAACCGCTAGAACTCACTTTCTCGGCATTTGAGCCATTTTATTTTTTCGCCAAACTAAACAATTTTAACATATTAGCCTCGGAAATCTTCAATTCTTATTGTTTTGCGTATAAAACATTTCATTCCTGCTCCGATTTCCCATGCACACGATATTATAATTAAAAAATATATAACCTTACGAATATAAACTAACAAAAAAAATCATTATTATTCTTTTATTTTTACTTTGAGAATTTAAAACATCTTATTCGGCAAAATCGCCACACATGGCAACCACGATCCTTATTTCACACTTTTTTCACTACAGGGGTTACAATTACGGAAAGCTTTTTGCGTGGAGGACATAAAAAATCTCTTAAATTCCGGGAACGGGTGGACTTTCAAAGTTTTAAAGTGGACTATGATTTATTCTATATTATTTTACATATCTGTGCAAAATTTCAGGCTGATAGGTCCATTTTTGTGGATTTGTATACAACTCAAATCCACAAACAAACAAACAAATAAACAAACAAACAAACAAACAAACAAACAAACAGAATTTCATTTTTATTTATAAGATATTAGCTAATTCCTAAAGTTATCAAAATATTACGAACGGTCATTTAAATATTGTGTCTTAAAAAATGAATAGAAGCTGCGGCTCTGCTGGACCCGGCGTGCGTCTGGGGTTCAACGGGACAGCAGGACACCCCAGGAACTGTAATAGGCTTTAACCAATAGGTAGGTCGTTCCTGAAGGTAATATCGTATAGTTTCATAAAGTGAATCATAGGTATGCACTTGCACTTGGGAAATAATTAAAAATTATCCAAACATTTATTTTAGATGGGATTTTACTGTGTGTGTATTGCAACGGCTCCCAACCTTTTAACAAAATGACCTCCCATTCAATCAAGTTTAGCTCGCGATGACACCCCCCCCCCATATTCTTCAGAATGCGTGCAATTTATTTATACTACAACAATGAACGTTTTGTAGCCTTTTCTACAAAATAATGTTATCGATAAAGTTGGAATAAACATTTTTAGCGTAAAATAAAAATGGAGCAAAAATAAGAATAAATAAGGTGAATTTTTAAACATGCATCATCACTTTATCTTTGCCTATTTTTCTCGAGCCCCACTGGTTGAGAACAAGGGGTGTATTGATTTAACACATAACTAGACGAGGGTTATCTGCTTATGGTAGAGGGGCTGCCTTTTTTAGGAGGACTTTTTAAGGGGGTTATAACGACAATTTACTTAAGTTACCTTTGGAAAAAACCACCCCAAACGCCAGATCGCTAGAACAACAGCCTTGCGATAGGCCAGATCCCTGGATAATCAGCCACTTACAATGTTCAGGGTTTTATACATTTGGCCATGATGGATCCAACAATGCTCAGCACGTAACAATGATAGTTAAGAAACATCGAGGCTGTAACAAAGCTACAACAAAGAAATGCTTATATAGAGCGTCAAAGCTACTATAAGTGCCGTGAATTGCGGCGGAAGCTGGTGGGGTCGTGGTCGGGTGGCATGCCTTCCCCATGATACATTGTCACTGTCAAGCCCGATGCGAAGGACTAGCTAGCGGCTATCTTGGGGCCTTGGGGCTTAGGCCTCTCGATGCCGGCAGGCGACAAGAGACCCGTTCTGTTAGTATTCCATTGAGCTGCAGAGTGGTGGAACATATATGACCTGATCACGAAGGGATTTTTTTTCAATCTTAAATTATTTCATTAATAAATAATTCTTCCCTTTTTTTTAACAATGAAGTTTATTTTTGGAGACTCCGTATTTTTATTTTATATTTGTTCACCACTTTGGGATTCTCTGTTCTCTAATAAAAAATAACTGCCTAAAGGAACAGTAGTGATTCCTGATAGATACACTTATGACACATTCTCACTGTAAAGCTAGATGGAAAAGAATCCATCTAGGAATCAATGGAGCTCGGCCATCTCGATACCGGTAGACAAAAAAGTGAGTCGTTCTGTTAGTATTCCTCAAATTAAATACGCATCCTGATTGAAACAGAGTAATGCAGCACATACGATCTCATCTCAGAGGGCTCTTTTCCTTAAATTATTTTTTAATTTTTAAGTTTTCCTCTTTTTTTTGTTTCAGTTTTTTCAGCTTTTTTGTAGAATCAAGATATATAATTCATTGTCTCGCATTCAAGATTTGTGCATTTACCTTTACTGTGCAAGATCTTAATTTCTGTTTTTTCGATTTAGCTTCGTTAGTAATAAGAGTTGCTATGATGCTTAAAAATGTTATTTTAGAGATTGTTAATAATAACTACAGTACGGAAGGTAATAAATATATAGAATATATTAGCTAATTCCTAAAGTTATCAAAATATTACAAACGGTCATTCAAATATTGTGTCTTAAAAAATGAATAGAAGCTGCAGCTCTGCTGGACCCGGCGTGCGTCTGGGGTTCAACGGGACAGCAGGACACCCCAGGAACTGTAACAGGCTTTAACCAATAGCTACGTCGTTCCTGAAGGTAATATCGTATAGTTTCATAAAGTGAATCATAGGTATGCACTTGCACTTTGGAAATAATTAAAAATTATCCAAACATTTATTTTAGATGGGATTTTACTGTGTGTGTATTGCAACGGCTCCCAACCTATTAACAAAATGACCTCCTATTCAATCAAGTTTAGCTCGCGATGACACCCCCCCCCATATTCTTCAGAATGCGTGCAATTTATTTATACTACAACAATGAACGTTTTGTAGCCTTTTCTACAAAATAATGTAAATCGATAAAGTTGGAATAAACATTTTTAGCGTAAAATAAAAATGGAGCAAAAATAAGAATTAATAAGGTGAATTTTTAAACATGCATCATCACTTTATCTTTGCCTATTTTTCTCGAGCCCCACTGGTTGAGAACAAGGGGTGTATTGATTTAACACATAACTAGACGAGGGTTATCTGCTTATGGTAGAGGGGCTGCCTTTTTTAGGAGGACTTTTTAAGGGGGTTATAACGACAATTTACTTAAGTTACCTTTTGAAAAAACCACCCCAAACGCCAGATCGCTAGAACAACAGCCTTGCGATAGGCCAGATCCCTGGATAATCAGCCACTTACAATGTTCAGGGTTTTATACATTTGGCCATGATGGATCCAACAATGCTCAGCACGTAACAATGATAGTTAAGAAACATCGAGGCTGTAACAAAGATACAACAAAGGAATGCTTATATAGAGCGTCAAAGCTACTATAAGTGCCGTGAATTGCGGCGGAAGCTGGTGGGGTCGTGGTCGGGTGGCATGCCTTCCCCATGATACATTGTCACTGCCAAGCCCGATGCGAAGGACTAGCTAGCGGCTATCTTGGGGCCTTGGGGCTTAGGCCTCTCGATGCCGGCAGGCGACAAGAGACCCGTTCTGTTAGTATTCCATTGAGCTGCAGAGTGGTGGAACATATATGACCTGATCACGAAGGGATTTTTTTTCAATCTTAAATTATTTCATCAATAAATAATTCTTCCCTTTTTTTTAACAATGAAGTTTATTTTTGGAGACTCCGTATTTTTATTTTATATTTGTTCACCACTTTGGGATTCTCTGTTCTTTAATAAAAAATAACTGCCTAAAGGAACAGTAGTGATTCCTGATAGATACACTTATGACACATTCTCACTGTAAAGCTAGATGGAAAAGAATCCATCTAGGAATCAATGGAGCTCGGCCATCTCGATACCGGTAGACAAAAAAGTGAGTCGTTCTGTTAGTATTCCTCAAATTAAATACGCATCCTGATTGAAACAGAGTAATGCAGCACATACGACCTCATCTCAGAGGGCTCTTTTCCTTAAATTATTTTTTAATTTTTAAGTTTTCCTCTTTTTTTTGTTTCAGTTTTTTCAGCTTTTTTGTAGAATTAAGATATATAATTCATTGTCTCGCATTCAAGATTTGTGCATTTACCTTTACTGTGCAAGATCTTAATTTCTGTTTTTTCGATTTAGCTTCGTTAGTAATAAGAGTTGCTATGATGCTTAAAAATGTTATTTTAGAGATTGTTAATAATAACTACAGTACGGAAGGTACTAAATATATAGAATATATTAGCTAATTCCTAAAGTTATCAAAATATTACGAACGGTCATTTAAATATTGTGTCTTAAAAAATGAATAGAAGCTTCGGCTCTGCTGGACCCGGCGAGCGTCTGGGGTTCAACGGGACAGCAGGACACCCCAGGAACTGTAATAGGCTTTAACCAATAGGTAGGTCGTTCCTGAAGGTAATATCGTATAATTTCATAAAGTGAATCATAGGTATGCACTTGCACTTGGGAAATAATTAAAAATTATCCAAACATTTATTTTAGATGGGATTTTACTGTGTGTGTATTGCAACGGCTCCCAACCTTTTAACAAAATGACCACCCATTCAATCAAGTTTAGCTCGCGATGACCCCCCCCCCCCATATTCTTCAGAATGCGTGCAATTTATTTGTACTACAACAATGAACGTTTTGTAGCCTTTTCTACAAAATAATGTTATCGATAAAGTTGGAATAAACATTTTTAGCGTAAAATAAAAATGGAGCAAAAATAAGAATAAATAAGGTGAATTTTTAAACATGCATCATCACTTTATCTTTGCCTATTTTTCTCGAGCCCCACTGGTTGAGAACAAGGGGTGTATTGATTTAACACATAACTAGACGAGGGTTATCTGCTTATGGTAGAGGGGCTGCCTTTTTTAGGAGGACTTTTTAAGGGGGTTATAACGACAATTTACTTAAGTTACCTTTGGAAAACACCACCCCAAACGCCAGATCGCTAGAACAACAGCCTTGCGATAGGCCAGATCCCTGGATAATCAGCCACTTACAATGTTCAGGGTTTTATACATTTGGCCATGATGGATCCAACAATGCTCAGCACGTAACAATGATAGTTAAGAAACATCGAGGCTGTAACAAAGATACAACAAAGGAATGCTTATACAGAGCGTCAAAGCTACTATAAGTGCCGTGAATTGCGGCGGAAGCTGGTGGGGTCGTGGTCGGGTGGCATGCCTTCCCCATGATACATTGTCACTGTCAAGCCCGATGCGAAGGACTAGCTAGCGGCTATCTTGGGGCCTTGGGGCTTAGGCCTCTCGATGCCGGCAGGCGACAAGAGACCCGTTCTGTTAGTATTCCATTGAGCTGCAGAGTGGTGGAACACATATGACCTGATCACGAAGGGATTTTTTTTCAATCTTAAATTATTTCATTAATAAATAATTCTTCCCTTTTTTTTTAACAATGAAGTTTATTTTTGGAGACTCCGTACTTTTATTTTATATTTGTTCACCACTTTGGGATTCTCTGTTCTCTAATAAAAAATAACTGCCTAAAGGAACAGTAGTGATTCCTGATAGATACACTTATGACACATTCTCACTGTAAAGCTAGATGGAAAAGAATCCATCTAGGAATCAATGGAGCTCGGCCATCTCGATACCGGTAGACAAAAAATTGACTCGTCCTGTTAGTATTCCTCAAATTAAATACGCATCCTGATTGAAACAGAGTAATGCAGCACATATGACCTCATCTCAGATGGCTCTTTTCCTTAAATTATTCTTTAATTTTTAAGTTTTCCTCTTTTTTTTTTTCAGTTTTTTCAGCTTTTTTGTAGAATTAAGATATATAATTCATTGTCTCGCATTCAAGATTTGTGCATTTACCTTTACTGTGCAAGATCTTAATTTCTGTTTTTTCGATTTAGCTTCGTTAGTAATAAGAGTTGCTATGATGCTTAAAAATGTTATTTTAGAGATTGTTAATAATAACTACAGTACGGAAGGTAATAAATATATAGAATATATTAGCTAATCCCTAAAGTTATCAAAATATTACGAACGGTCATTCAAATATTGTGTCTTAAAAAATGAATAGAAGCTGCGGCTCTGCTGGACCCGGCGTGCGTCTGGGGTTCAACGGGACAGCAGGACACCCCAGGAACTGTAATAGGCTTTAACCAATAGGTAGGTCGTTCCTGAAGGTAATATCGTATAGTTTCATAAAGTGAATCATAGGTATGCACTTGCACTTGGGAAATAATTAAAAATTATCCAAACATTTATTTTAGATGGGATTTTACTGTGTGTGTATTGCAACGGCTCCCAACCTTTTAACAAAATGACCTCCCATTCAATCAAGTTTAGCTCGCGATGACACCCCCCCCCATATTCTTCAGAATGCGTGCAATTTATTTATACTACAACAATGAACGTTTTGTAGCCTTTTCTACAAAATAATGTTATCGATAAAGTTGGAATAAACATTTTTAGCGTAAAATAAAAATGGAGCAAAAATAAGAATAAATAAGGTGAATTTTTAAACATGCATCATCACTTTATCTTTGCCTATTTTTCTCGAGCCCCACTGGTTGAGAACAAGGGGTGTATTGATTTAACACATAACTAGACGAGGGTTATCTGCTTATGGTAGAGGGGCTGCCTTTTTTAGGAGGACTTTTTAAGGGGGTTATAACGACAATTTTCTTAAGTTACCTTTGGAAAAAACCACCCCAAACGCCAGATCGCTAGAACAACAGCCTTGCGATAGGCCAGATCCCTGGATAATCAGCCACTTACAATGTTCAGGGTTTTATACATTTGGCCATGATGGATCCAACAATGCTCAGCACGTAACAATGATAGTTAAGAAACATCGAGGCTGTAACAAAGATACAACAAAGGAATGCTTATACAGAGCGTCAAAGCTACTATAAGTGCCGTGAATTGCGGCGGAAGCTGGTGGGGTCGTGGTCGGGTGGCATGCCTTCCCCATGATACATTGTCACTGTCAAGCCCGATGCGAAGGACTAGCTAGCGGCTATCTTGGGGCCTTGGGGCTTAGGCCTCTCGATGCCGGCAGGCGACAAGAGACCCGTTCTGTTAGTATTCCATTGAGCTGCAGAGTGGTGGAACACATATGACCTGATCACGAAGGGATTTTTTTTCAATCTTAAATTATTTCATTAATAAATAATTCTTCCCTTTTTTTTTAACAATGAAGTTTATTTTTGGAGACTCCGTATTTTTATTTTATATTTGTTCACCACTTTGGGATTCTCTGTTCTCTAATAAAAAATAACTGCCTAAAGGAACAGTAGTGATTCCTGATAGATACACTTATGACACATTCTCACTGTAAAGCTAGATGGAAAAGAATCCATCTAGGAATCAATGGAGCTCGGCCATCTCGATACCGGTAGACAAAAAATTGACTCGTCCTGTTAGTATTCCTTAAATTAAATACGCATCCTGATTGAAACAGAGTAATGCAGCACATATGACCTCATCTCAGATGGCTCTTTTCCTTAAATTATTCTTTAATTTTTAAGTTTTCCTCTTTTTTTTTTTCAGTTTTTTCAGCTTTTTTGTAGAATTAAGATATATAATTCATTGTCTCGCATTCAAGATTTGTGCATTTACCTTTACTGTGCAAGATCTTAATTTCTGTTTTTTCGATTTAGCTTCGTTAGTAATAAGAGTTGCTATGATGCTTAAAAATGTTATTTTAGAGATTGTTAATAATAACTACAGTACGGAAGGTAATAAATATATAGAATATATTAGATAATCCCTAAAGTTATCAAAATATTACAATCGGTCATTCAAATATTGTGTCTTAAAAAATGAATAGAAGCTGCGGCTCTGCTGGACCCGGCGTGCGTCTGGGGTTCAACGGGACAGCAGGACACCCCAGGAACTGTAATAGGCTTTAACCAATAGGTAGGTCGTTCCTGAAGGTAATATCGTATAGTTTCATAAAGTGAATCATAGGTATGCACTTGCACTTGGGAAATAATTAAAAATTATCCAAACATTTATTTTAGAGGGGATTTTACTGTGTGTGTATTGCAACGGCTCCCAACCTTTTAAAAAAATGACCTCCCATTCAATCAAGTTTAGCTCGCGATGACACCCCCCCCCATATTCTTCAGAATGCGTGCAATTTATTTATACTACAACAATGAACGTTTTGTAGCCTTTTCTACAAAATAATGTTATCGATAAAGTTGGAATAAACATTTTTAGCGTAAAATAAAAATGGAGCAAAAATAAGAATAAATAAGGTGAATTTTTAAACATGCATCATCACTTTATCTTTGCCTATTTTTCTCGAGCCCCACTGGTTGAGAACAAGGGGTGTATTGATTTAATACATAACTAGACGAGGGTTATCTGCTTATGGTAGGGGGGCTTCCTTTTTTAGGAGGACTTTTTAAGGGGGTTATAACGACAATTTACTTAAGTTACCTTTGGAAAAAATCACCCCAAACGCCAGATCGCTAGAACAACAGCCTTGCGATAGGCCAGATCCCTGGATAATCAGCCATTTACAATGTTCAGGGTTTTATACATTTCTCCATGCTGTATCCAACAATGCTCAGCACGTAACAATGATAGTTAAGAAACATCGAGGCTGAATTGCATTGTATATTAATTGCATTTCTGCTCAGAATAACAACCGTGCATAATCTATTATAGCAGATACTAACTTCACTGCAATCTAATTTATACGGAAATATTGGCAAGTGTTTAAATTTTTTTTTTCAAATAAAAAAGTTGTATAGTAGTAAATATTTACTAAACTGAACTGTTTAGTTATTACAGCTACTTATTTTAAATTCCAGTTTCATTTACTAAGAAATACATTTTAAAGGAATGATAGGTTACTGTGAAAAAAATGTACTTAAATTTTAGAATACAAAATAAAGTACCTATCATACTCAAACCAAACATTTTGGATAAAAATGAAATGTTTCTCAAATGTGAATTATCTTTCTTTTGTGTTTTTCAACGAATATTCGTTTTCAAAGGAAGCTTAAAACGAATTTTCTTTTTTAACTCGGACATAAAATCGTTAATGACAGAAACTTTAATAGATTTTCTTTAATATAGTCACAAGCCATTGCCAAAGCTTATTTAGCAAAAGTGTCATATTTTCTTTAAAAATTTAGGAGCAAAAAAATGTTTTTCCAAAGTAATGTAACATTTACCATTTTTTCAGTAATTGCATTAGTAGATTGTGTCATTACCTGACGGGACACTTTTTTCATTAAGTCGTCAAGGATAAGTTATTTCATTTGATGTTTTGTATAAATTATGATAAAAACTGAGTTTTGTTCCTTTTCTTATAAATCAAGGAAGATGGGTAGATTGAGCGGAGAATTACCTTTTTTGTTTTATTAGTTCTTTTTATTAAGTTTATTACTCAATGTATCATCTGTGTTACATAATTGATTTATTAGAAATTTTAAATGTATAAATAATATAAGCAGATTATTTTTTGGTTGAAATTATAAATGTCTAAACAGCGTTAAAGAGGTAAACTAACTAGTAATTAGTATAGTAAATATAAAGTTGTTGGGGCTACAAGTAACAATGAGTATCTACATTTAAAAATAATGCAAAGGAACTCACAAACATAAAAATATGCGCACGATTGCAAACTTGAGTATCATTAAATTAAATGTAAATTAATTTTATAAAACACGCATCAGCACAAATAATACAGTCTGTACGTTTTAGGAAACAAAAGAGTTCATGCGATTTCAGCTGCAAATGTATTAACCAATACAAAAATTGGAAAACGAAAGCAGAGGCAATTACTCGTAACTTTTATTTACCTCTAATCTCACTTTATTCTGCCTATGTGAGGATTAGTGCTTTTGTAGCTGAAGAAGATACTATTCCTTGTGACGTCCGAAACCTACGAGATCAATTACTTATTTATACGTGCGTTATAACAAAGCTATATATTTTCTTAAAGGTTTATCCACACCAGCAATTTTCAGTGTTTTTAATATTGCATATCGTATGTACGAAAACGGGGGCTTTTTACATTTCACACATTATGAATCTTAAGACAGAGTAAGTAGTTTTACAGTCGCTGTTTCGTTTCATTGCATTATAACTCTTCAGACAGTAAAAGTTGTTTTACAGGCATTGCTTAGTTTCACTGCATTAGAATTCTACAGACAATAAAAGTTGTTTTGTTTTAGAGGCACTGTTTCATTTCACTGCATCATCACTCATCAGACAGAAAAATTAGTTTTACAGGCACTGTTTCATTTCACTGCATTATAACTCATTAAACAAGAAAAGTAGTTTTACAGGTATTGTTTCATTTCACTGCATTATAACTCATCAAACAGGAAAAGTAGTTTTACAGGTACTGTTTACACTTCACTACATTATAACTCTTCAGACAGAAAAAGTTGTTTTACAAGCATTGTCAGATAAGATTGTTTATGAAACATTTTCCGACGATTTGAGGGTAATCAGAATTATAAATTTGTAATCACTAAAACTATAAAACTGTAAAAAAGAAACGCACATGGACGTGTAAATTCGACTGAAATTCAAAAGGTACTACAAAAACGAAGTTCTTGCTAGTGTTGGCAACATGGAAAGACAGTTTGTTTCATTTGCAAAATAATATGCACGATTTATATTTCAGTGTTCATAAAACATATTCAGTAAATATGAGTGTAAACAGAAACGGAGTCGCATCGTAGCCAATAAGACTATGAATATTGGGACCAAAAGCAAATCTTTTTTTATAAATCTGACAAGTACTTGAAGTGGTTCTTTAAATGTCCAGATTCTTGTTTGAAAATGTAAAAGTACTTGAAGTGGTTCTTTAAATGTCCAGATTCTTGTTTGAAAATGTAAAAGTACTTCAGTTAAAATCACTGATTGAACCAATATTGACAGTAATGTGTGTGACACTTGAAAGTTACTCTCTATAAAAGTCTAAATCTGACCAAATTTCAAAAGATAGTATGGAGAAGACATTCCTGGCTGGCAAAATATCAGTTCACATCATTTAGAAGAAAAACCAGCCATTTAAGTTAAACAATGATCAAGCACTTCGTAACTGACAAGGAGTTTTAGGTGCAAGAAGAAATTACGCAAAGCGTCCTCAAACAAGTCCAGGGATTGGTTACGAAGGCACGTACTTTTATACATTTTGTGATTTTTTTTGTAGATTAATATTTATTTCTTCCACTGGAAATATAAAATGTTGATATTTCTGCACTTATACTAAGCAAATGCCTCCAAACATAAAATAAATAAATGAACAAGAACAAAAATAAATAAAATATATAAAACCATTGAATAGCACTGTTGCATACATTATTGTAAGCCGCCCAGGTAGTGTAGTGGCTAGAGAACCATTCTATCACGCCGTGGGTCCGGGTTCGAATCCCGGCTTGGGCATGGATGTTAACTTGTCCGTCCCTTCATAGCGGGTAATGCTGTCCGCCCACTGGGTGCTCCCATAATAAAATGGACAGTGACTCGGGCCTTTGTAGTGGCGAATGCTTGATGAGCAAGTGCCCGCCCATTGGAAAAAAAAAATACATTATTGTACATATATATGTCTATGCATGCCTTCAAGATCAAAGAATTACTTGAACAAAGTTAAAAGGAATTGCAAGCAGAAAAAATTTCAGTATTGAGATTTCGATAGAAAAATCAGTTTTGACCATTCCAAAATTTACTTTAATATGTTTCCGCTCGATGTCTCTATGTGCCCTTGCATGCATGCACGATCCGTTTTGACTAACTGTGAATTCCTTTTGAGTAGCTTTTGTGTGACGTCAATATGTACGTATTTAAGTATGAATGTCTGAATATATGTATCTCGCATAACTGGAAAACTATGGACCATATAATGTCGAACCTTGAAGTTAGATCTGTTGTAACGTCCAGTTGTACATCGACTGGACAGTTTATTCACAGGGTAACCAAAAACACATTCATTAAAGTGAATTAATAGTCATTGTTTAGGTCGAGTCAAAATCTCCGCCAACTATCAGCTTGGTTTGGTGAAATACCGCCAAAACTTGGCGACAGTAAAGGATTCTAAAACTGAACCCACCTTGGAGATAAGTGTGATATTTGGAAAGAAATGGTAAAACAATAATGTATCGTGTATCATTTTGAAAGGAAACGCGCTTAAATCTATGCATAAAAAATCTTTATAGTTGAGTAGACGTAAAAGGAAGTCACAGGAGGAGTAAACAACATATTTATTTTCAAAAGTTTTTAACGTTCCAGTGCAAGCAAAGTATTCATAATTTTTTATTCTTTCCGAAAAAGCTTGTGTGCAACATGTGTTCGTCTCACCTAGTAGTGAGCAAAAGACACAGGCAATTCTTACCTACCCGAAAACTGAAAAAAACTTCCCATAATTCAGTGACGTGCATTCCGCCCAAGCAACCCAAGCAGTGCTTGGGCAGCTGAAAATAAGGCTATTATTGTTTTTAAATTTTGCTTTCTATCACAAATTGAAAGAAAATACCATCTACCTTATTTATTCATAATTTCTTAACGCAAAGATAAATGTCAAGTAGATAAACAAGTATATTTTCTTTCTGACTCTTCATTTCTCTTCCGTGAGATCAACCCATCTGCAATGTCTGCTGAAGGGGTGTTGCTATAGAAACATGACTTCATCAGAGAATTAGCCAATTAGAGACGACACTCCGAAACCCATATTCTGCCTTACCCATATTATGCCTTCTTGCTTGGGTGCTTGGGCGGAATGCACGTCACTGCCATAATTGCTGCAATGGCCACACAAGCCAGTCAAACAAGTGACGAAGCTTCAGAAGGGAAAAAAAAGCGTTTAATTCTAAATTCCATGTGAAAAATCCTCGACTGCCGCGTTCTGCGTTCCAGAAATATTTGCCGTCGAAACTTAATGCTTCCGTAATTACCGTTATAAATCAAACGGAAGGTGAAAAAAAAATAGACTTAGGGGAACCTTTTCTTCTGTCAGTTTCTTCGGCTCTGATATGTTTTTGCAAGAGTTTTTATTTTTTTTTTTAACTTTATACTCACTCCGTTCTGCATATTGCACAGGAAACTTGGAAGGTGAAGGAATAAAGAATGGTATTGATTAACCATCTGTTAGCAAGGGGATTGTATTATGATCGCGAATGGTGGGAAGGGAAGACGCGTAAATTGGTTTCCACGAATAAATTTAATTTTCAGTTGAAGTTAGTACTTTGTAATAACTGAAAGAGGAGAAACTTATATTGCTTAATAAAAACACAGTAGTGTCTGTGGGCGAAGTTTTCAAGAAAAAGTTATCGAATCTACCGGGCTGAAATTTTGAACGGCATTGAAAAGTTTCTATTTATTTGCTAGTTATTTATAATTTAAAATAACTTATTATTATTCGCATGGGATATAATAATGTAGTGCAATGTGATTGCTGGCGAAATTAATTTACTTCATCATAAATCATTTAACAGGATATTAATTTAAAAAAGGTATAAAAGGTATCTATCTAGTATATATAACAATTAGGTTTTTCAGTCGTGGCTAACCAGTTTTGTGTGAGCGTGTAGCAACATACTATATATAAAGCATATAAACATGCATGTCCACTAGTGCTAGAGGTACAATTTGAAGATAAGTGTATTTTGTTACTGATTGCCCACAAAAATTTTATTAAAAATTAAAACTTAAAACTTGATAAAAGCAGCTAAATCAGAATATGAGTTTAAAAAACATGCTTAACAACGTGTTATAAAATTACTTATACAACTTTAACGAAAATAAGTTATTTAACTCTACAATGCATCGCTTGATACAGAGACAAAATCTCTTCCCTAAAGTTAAGAAAATGTAGCCACATGGAAACATGATGTATCAAAAATTTGTGTAAATATAGTATCAATTTGTGTAAATATAGTAATCGTATGTCTGACATTGTGAAAGAAATAAGCACGAAGAAAAGAATAACACTGTCTTTGGGATAACAGTAAATAAGAATGAACGAATCAGGCCGTTAGACACCTAAATGATGGCTAATGGAAGACAAATAGACAAATATAAAAACACCTGTTCAATAGTACGGACATTAAGAAATTAAAATTCGGGATGTCGATCTAATGGTCTGAAGTTCTGGGCGATTTTCTCCAGATGTAACATGTATTCGCGTTAGAACCCATAAAAAGTTCTCCTCTCAAGACATCCTTACATCAGGCAGATGCCCCTCGTGTAGACATGCCATTACACAAAAACATTAAAACAATATATTCATACCGTCGACGTAAGAAATCAGTGTTCACAACAGTAGTGGGTATTTCATGCACGAGACTGCAGCTACCCAGGTGTTATAACAGAATCCTGTCCGAATCTAGAAAATTGAACAAACTGGGCTTTACTACAAACTCCTGTTGAAAAACTGCAAGCATGACAGATAAATTGGACACTACAATCACTCGATGGGCAGAAAAATAACTTCATCATTTTGGATCTTTAGCACTTATGACTTCATAGATAACCATGCTGTAACGATGTGGTTTTTTTATCCAGCTGGAACAAACAGCATACGCCTTGGTAAGCAAAACTGTTCCAAAAAAGTAAGATGCTCTTTAAATCTGGTTGCCAGCAGAATGCATTAATATCCCAGTATGGAATGTATTGGTCATCCAAAATATCATAAAGAGACGCCCATGAATCCAGCCCTAGGCTATGAAGGTTGTCCATACTTTACAGTAGTGGGTGACTGTGTTATCGGTATATCACTTGAGGATAGAGAATTAAATACTGTTTCTCGCTTCTTCTTCTAAATGTCTGTGGTCTGAAAAAGCCTGGCAGGAGGACATGAATAGTTGTCTCCGAGCTTCGACCAGCTTGTGGAACACCAACGTTAAAGAGCACTTATAGTTGACTTTTGTGAAGTTATTCATACATATTGTGAAATATTATAAAAATTATACATTTACGGCGATCTACGTTTTTAAAATTTTTTTGTTACACGTGATATACTCACGCCCAATTTGTAAACAGCTTGCTCTCTGCTACTAAATCCTCCTGAAATACAGAGATAAAAGTGCAACTTCAGTAATGTTCTAGGACATGCCTTGTTGAAAAATGCTTGCTGTACGATTAGTTTCCGCTGTAAAGCGTCTAAAACTTCATGCACTGAACGAATGTACGCTCTGTCACCATTCTTGGAAGCATACGCATTTTCAAAAATCTTCAAATGACTCAGAAAGTATGATTAATGTTTTTATTGTGCTTTTAGCGCAATGCTCACTACCGCTTTCACCTTGAGTACACAAACAGAAAAAAAAACCAACGTGCTTCTTTTCACCAAGTCTTTTATAGAACAGTTAAAAGGGGTATTTATCTATGCCAGTGAAAGCGAACCTTTTTGACAAGTCTGTCGAATTTTGTATATTAAAATTTTTTTAGTACTACCACCTTGTTGACTAAGTAATTGGACAAGAGGATAATTAAAAGCTATTCTTTTATGTATTCTCACTTTTAAAATCCACTAAACAATTTATAAATTAATAATTAGTGGGTCCTTTAAAAAGACTGCGCGGGTCATAGGTTCGTCATGACTGATATGTGTTGTATTACCCTTCAAAGAGTGAATAAACACTTTTGAAATTATTTGTATTCTACCTCATTATTTATTCTATTATCTTCAACAGCAAGGCGTATTATAGTTTGAAATTCACATCTTACGCAGCTCGTAGAAATTTACCATTATTTTATATTCTTGACTTAGTTTACAGTGGCTACTTTAAGATTTTTGTCAAAACACTACATCTTCAGTGATATACTTTTTGTCAATAACAGTACATAATGCATCTCTAGTTTCAATAAGTACTGCTTTGTGAAAATTGAAAACTAAGTCATAAAATTTTTGGTGTATCATCAATTCATATCTAAGTTAGGTTCCAATAAAAGTGCACTTAATATGTTGGGTCTTTTATCGTTCAAGCTACGTCTTGAACTAAACTTTAACGGTGCTCACCACATTCATTTTTGTAGCTCTTTACTGAATCCAAAAGCAATTACATGGTCCTGATTTTCTTGAAAAGTTTCCGCCAATAACTATAAAATTTTCAGAAACAAGATATAGTTTTACGACTTAGCAACTAATGTACTTGTGCGTTTTATTCTTTACTCAAGAACTCTTAAGATGAGGCTCTATAGTATAAGTTTTTTATGTTAGACTTTATTGATAACTTTCAAGAATACTGAGCAAGCTCATCAACTTATAAGCATGAGACTTAATTTTAAGACGTTCATTTTAAAACATGCGCGGTATTTCTTACTAATGACGATTAGTAAGGTGTGTATCAGAACTCACTGCATTAATAACTTTAAAATAACCATTTTTGGTGTACTTTTCTCGTAAAAGAATATTTCGAATTCATGTTTTAAAATATCTTTTAGTAATTATAGTGCACCTATCTTACTGTAGTGAGATGACATTTTGGCATACTTAAAATTTTACAGCAATATTCAAAGTGCTTTAGAGTTAGTAAAATTGATAACTGGTTGAAGCAGAAATTTGTAAATAGTATTATTGTTTAGCTTTATAAAAATACTTTTTAACACAATTCTGTCAAGAAAATAAAATCACATTTCTATAACACAATTTTAGGAAAAGTAAGACTGAAAGTCAAAACTGATCAGTCAAGACAAAGTCAAAACTGAGGAAAGTCAAAACTGATCAGTTTAAAATTTTCAATCTACCGAGTTGCAACATATTTTAAATAATGGTTAGTATGAACCAATACATAATTCCTATGGGTAAAAAATACTTAGGAGGATTATAAAAAAGAGTAAATAGATTTCTATTGACACAATTGGAATGTTAGACATCTTTTACAGCTTTTAAAAAGCAAATGCATATTGACTCTTTACATCGTCAAACCGCATTCATCTTTTATGATTTGGGAAATACTTAAGGCGCATGAAAAATTAATACTTCTTTTTTCGGTTGGATTGATCGCGTTTTCTACTCGAAAAAAAAGATAATCACATTCTTTTTTCTGAATCCCAAGTGCAATTTTTTTTCGGATGTTTTCTAAAGTTCCTTTTTATACGTTTGTAAAATTCTTTTAAAGATATTATAGGTACCTTTCTGCATTTTTTATGTCTCTCTTCTTCCCCATCTCAGTAACGAGCCATGTATTGTATCTATAGGCACTGATTGAAAAATGTTGTTTTATTCGCTTTAACAGGTTTGCTGTGCGGTAGCTCAGCCAGCTGTGTCAAAAAACTGCTTTAGCTCTGTGGTGCCAGATGGACGATTCCATTGACCGATATGTTATGGGTAGTTAAATGGACCGATGGCAACGGCTGCACTTTTTCAGAGATGGGACCATTTAACCATATGTTTTTTAGAGTAGTCTTTATGAATGTTTTTTCGGATTGGAGAATTTTGAGGATGTTACAGTATGTATTGTTACAAAACTGTGTAATATAGCTTTCCTGTCGTACGGTTCTTATTCTTGAGAAATGACTTTTACAGGCATAATGTGTCGTTTTTGAAAACCTATGTCCTTTTGACCTTGGCGACTGTTTGGAGAAATTGGAGACAATAATGAAGTGCTGGAATTTTCTGCCAATCTCTATCAGGAAGGAACTTACGAGGCATCTTCTGGAAATTTTGAGCTGGCTTTATATATAGCCCAGAAAACTACAAAAGTGAGTGAGAAATAGCTCACAGTTACAGTTCAGTTGAGTGAGTTGACTGGAAAGTTCTTGTGAATACTTGTGAGAAGCTGAGTGTTTTGATGTTATTACTAACAGTTTATCGATTGTTTGTTATATTATTTTATGCAAGCTCTGTACATTCTTGTGGTATCGGTGGTACGATTTCCTGGATTAATCGTTAAATAGAGTTTCCTTTTCTATTTAACCAGTATTTTGGACTATTTAGCGAAACCCTCTAAGCGATACTTGCTATAGTATTCTCTTAGCGTTTTGCAATGCTCTTTGTGACCTATTAAAATGCAAAACGCGAAGAATTGCTCGGAACCGGCCTTGGAAATGAAATTTGTTGAGGAATACACTAAACAAGCTTGAAGGTATACAGTGTGCCCGCTAAACTCCGTTGTCACCCCAATAATATCTGAAAGACTTGAGCTATAGTCATAAAAGTAGAGTAAAGTTGCTATGCGCTTCTCAAGAAGTCGCTTACAATGCCAACTGGCGTCTAAATTCGGAGTTAGCGTTCTTATCTCCAGAAAGATTCCAGATACGGGAAAACAGTCATTTACAAAGTGGTTCAGAATCATCGATTTATTTAGGAAATACATCTTAATTTGCACACGATGCTCAATAATTCGAACAATAACGCTACGGATGAAAGGCATAAAACGCACATTTGTTTGGTCGAATTTTTCAAAACTGCTCTTACCTGAAATTTATCAATTGTTAATATTTATCCTTCATGCTAAAAGTGTTTCTGTCGGCAAGAATACACATCTGGAAGCTGGTCTGCAATTCCCGCAGGACGTTGTACAACATTGCTGGTGACACGCTGGCAAAAGCATCAGCAATACGTTTTTAGGCATTAAATTTTTAGCATTAATGTGATCAAGATGTCTTTTCTTAATAAACAGGTGATGCTGATTGAATCCTGAATCTGGGATCGTTTTTGAAATAAGAACGCTAACTCCAAATTTAGTCACCAGGTGGAGCTCTAAGCGGTTTTCTTGTGTAGTGCAGGGTAACTTTACTATACCTAGACCCCTCTTGTATGACTATAGTACTTGCCGTTCAGAAATTATTGCGATGACAACAGACTTTAGCGGGCATACTGTATAATAATTAAATACCTACAGTGTACTATATTGTTAGAAGTACAAGAGAAAAATTTTGATAATGTGAGAAGAATATCAAAGTCAATAGATTACCCCAGTATGCATGTCTGGCAATGTGTGTGCATTACCCTGGTTTTGAGCATATTTTGAAACGGATGTTCAAATACTCGGCTCAAAATAAGGCTCAATATTCAGTCGATGTGTGAATTTGTTTAATTCATTACACTTATAATTTAGCCTCTTGAAATGAATTACATAAATAAATTAATTACAAAACTCCCAAATGTATTCTTGGGTAATAAATACATTGTCAAATACTCATCTCCATTCAAGTGTAGATATTTTAAAACTGGTCGAAATTTAAGAGTATTTATCACAAAAGTAACGCTGACTTGAATTCGGTTTAAAACCGATGCGAATTTGTAATATCTGAACATTTAAATAACAAATTGTCCGCAAGTTTTCATGTTAATATGGCGTGGAAATTAATTTTACAAAATTATATGTATCGATCTAATTTAGTCTAGTCTAGAGTGTTGGTGTCTGGTACACCATTAATAAGAGATTTATTTCCCTAACTGAAGCAGTATAAATTATACATCTATGTTTTATGGTAGATGTATAGTTGTATTTAGTTCCTATTGAGAGATTCTTGTTTGATTTTCTTCGAATTTTACTGCAACGATTGAAACAGACTATATAGAATTTTATTAATGATAGAAGAATGCTTTAGAGGTTATAATTATGAAAACCAGATACACAAAATATTGATTAATGTGTAAAACGTGGATACACTCTCAGATAATCAAGCCTTAATGCACTAATTTATCCCTCTCTTTTCAATGAATTATTTCCGTATTGTATGAAAACGTAATATTTCCGTAAATTTCTCTTCACGAAATCTGAAGAAGAGGAAAAAAATTGGTTGAATCTGAAGAAGTTTCTTCAATTAACAGGAGAAAAAAAGAATTGGATATTTCTCAAATAATGGAACTATTCCAGCAGCACTGCTTATATAAAATTGATGTGAATTGAAGAAATAGTTTTTGAGACTGTAATGTACCCTTATTACTTATCTTATTCTTAAAAAGAACTGAATTTGATGGCTCATCAAGCTTACCAACTTCCGAAATCTTCACTCGAGTTGGAAAGTATTTTACATTGTTTATACTAAACAAACTTCATATATACAGTGAAAAAATGTTGTCCAATAGATTTATTAGAAAGACCCCCAAGGAGGGCACCCCACCCATCGGCCTAGAGCCCCCGCGTAACTAATTGGCCGTAATCCCACAAACCAATACATTTATATTAAAAAAATAAATTAATATCTAGAGATTTATTTATTTATTTTGATTGAAAAACAATTTTTTTCTATAACCGCTAACGAAATTTTGCAGTAGAAAATGAAAAATAACTTCAGTGCCATAAATGCATCAGGTAAAAAGTGTTTTGTACTTTTTGACTACTTTTATTTTCAAAAGAGACGAAAAAATTTTAAATTAATAAACAAATTTAAGTTCATTAAATCAAAAAAATATTTAAATAATGTTTTGTTTGGAGTTAGAAAATTATCTCCTGCCTTTCGAGAGATGAGACTCAATTTATGAGAAGAACTTTACGTTAACTCAGAGTATTATAGTTATTTACATGTCAAGACAGAATTTTATGACTCATTATATTAACGGATAACGGAGATTTTCCTTTTTCAAACTGGATCGTTATGCAATTGTTGGAATTTAATGGATTTTATTTTTTTCCCACAGGGAAAACGTTCGCTGTAATACCATGCAAAAAAGTATAATAGCAAATATCAGTAGATAGGTTTATTTTCATAAATATAAGTTCAAGTTATTGATAAGTATAATTCGTTATCTTTTCTTGTATGTTTTCTTAATTTTATCGTTTACTTCCTTGTACGAGTTAAAGGTAATATTGTAATCTCGAAAATTACGGAATTCAGATTTTGACCTTTCCTGAATACACTTTTACAAGTTGTTGTGGGGCGTCTGTACGTACATATTGATATATGCTCGTACGTATACATATACGACTCATTCTGGTGAGTTTTGGCGTGAAGCCTGTACACTAGTACGTGCGCATAAATGCATGTACCTACCTCGCAAAATACAAAAGCAGCTGGAAATAGAATATTGAAATTTTTAATTAAGAATTTTGTGTCATTTCACTGTGCATTTCCCAGTTTCATTGCCACTTCTGGGTAGTTTATTTATGGAGTCGCCCTAAGGACCTTCGATATAATAATCTATGGCTCGGACAGTCAGAGTCTGGATCATGACCAAAATATCGTTAAGTACCAAACTTAGCAGCTTTTGCTTAAATATCCCCAAATATGGAGTCAAAAACGAGTTTCCAAACTGAACTCAACTTCCACATTTGGCGAGAAATCTCCAAATCTTAATATTACTGATATACAGCTTGTGTTACTTTCAAATGGGATAAGTTTAAGTGAAATGCTTCAAAAATGTGTATAACTGAATAGATTTAGAAGGAAATCATGTAGTGTCTGCACAAGATCTCTAAAAATAGTATTATTAACATCATAATTTTAAAATACCTTTAAAAATTTTGTATGATTTATTAAAATGATTTATTATCAGACTATATAGTTTAGCTATTTATCCATATTCTTTATGATACCGCTTTCATCCATTGAGATATACATAAGGTTACCCTACATTAACTCATCAACGCTTGGCGTTCGTTTTGAAGACGGACATCAACGCTTACCGTCTTTTTTGAAGACGGTAAGTTTGTTGGTTGCAAAAATATGCACACATTCATTTATTTTCCTATTTTAATTTCTCGAAATAATAAATCTAATTCATACGAAATACTCAAGGAACAAATCATAGGAACAACTAAGGAGGATGCGAATCTTTCACTGTTTTATTCATATTTTTATTAAAAGAAATGCATTTTTCATACTCCATGAATGTCGGAAATTTATATTTATCACTTCAGGCATCAAAATAAATTGGAGAATGCGATGAAAATATCCGAGTGTTAATGAGTTAATGGGAAATATCTGATATTTTAGAAATTATTTGCGTAGCATGTCAAAAAAGTACACCAGAACACATTCAGATCAAGCTAGCCGTCCAGTGGTATCTAAAAAGCCGATTAAATTGTACATATAACACTTTTTACCGATGGAACATTTGGAATTAGGGCCGTAGAAACCATTTTGCTAAATGGAGATCCGCCCTATGAGATCATAAAATTTGGTTCACAGAAGCAACAAAACCAACAATGTGTTGCACCTCTCTGTTCTCCCTTTCGTTACCTCGTGAGATAAGGAAGATTCTAGTAAGCTTCAAAAATTACAAATATGAATAGTATCAGTGTTACGAATTATCAATATTCTTAAAAGTTTTATATTGGTTGATTTGCATCGTGCTATTTAAAAAGAATGTAAATACAGAATTCTTTACTTTTTGACTTTAAAAACTTAAGTAATTCAGTAATTCCACTTCACGATAACCACGGACGATCATCGACTATCGGCAGACAGCGAAATCACGTCAGCCTCTCGCAGGGAAATACTCGAGCCCCCTTTTAATGATTAGCTACATAAGCGCTCTTTAGCAGCGCATAGTGACGAATCATGATGCAATCTACTTTTAATGCACACATGCGCACAACACGAACTTAATGATTATGATTCACAGCGCCATCTTACAGACAGATGTGATTCAGCACTCTTAGAATGCGCCCATGATCGTCCTAGTGATAATTTAAAAACGACTGAAGCGAATGATATGAAATTTGGTGTCATGATAGGTGGTCACTCAACTTAAAACATAGGCGTCGAATTTTAAAAAATCTTGATTAGATTTTCAGATTTTGCGAAAATCGTTTCAAACTGCGTAAATTCGTGTTCGAGCATCACGTAAAAACGACTGAAGCGATTGAAATGAAATTTGGTATCATGATTGGTGGTCACTCAACTTAAAACATAGGCGTCGAATTTAAAAAAAATCTTGATTAGATTTTGAGATTTTGTGAAAATCCTTTCAAACTGCGTAAATTTGTGTTCGAGCATCACGTAAAAACGACTGAAGCGATTGAAATGAAATTTGGTATCATGATTGGTGGTCACTCAACTTAAACATTAGGCAGCGTATTTTTAAAAAAATCTTGATTAGATTTTCAGATTTTGCGAAAATCGTTCCAAACTCCTTAAAATTGTGTTCGAGCATCACGTAAAAACGACTGAAGTGAATGAAATGAAATTTGGTATCATGATAGGTGGTCACTCAACTTAAAACATTGTCGTCGAATTTTAAAAAAATCTTGATTAGATTTTGAGATTTTGCGAAAATTGTTTCAAACTGCGTAAATTTGTGTTCGCACATCACGTAATAACTGCAAAGGTGAAAAAATGGTATTTGGTGAAATGATAGGTGGTCACTCACCTTAAACTATAAGCATCTAATAAAAAAAATCGATCAGATTTTGGGATTTTGCGAAAATCGTTTCAAACTGAGTGAATTTTTGTTCACGCATTACGTAATAACGACTAAAGCGAATGATATGAAATTTGGTCACATGATAGGTTGTTGCTCAACATAAACTATAGGTGTCCAATTTTTTAAACATTTTTATTAGATTTTGAGATTTTGTGAAAATTCTCTCAAAATACGTTTATATTTCTTCAAGCATCGCGTAATAACGACTAATACGAATGATACGAAATTTGGTGATATGATAGGTAGTTGCTAATCTTAAAAAAAAAACACACTGACAAAAATGTGGTAAAATAAAATAGCTGAAAGAGTTTAAAAAATACTTGAATGTTTACAATGAAAACATTAGGCAAAGTATTTTAAATATCGACTAAGTATCTCAACAGTGTGAATATATCAATAATGGTGTGCATTTGAAAGTCAAAATTGTAAGATGCTGAAATTTCCTTTTAGATTCATTGTAGGTAAGTTGTAGACAAGCAGTCAGATTTATATAGGCAAGTATTACAGCTAGTCGGATTGATATTTATTGTCAAAAATATAAGATACACACTAGAAGCACCAACATAAATAATATTTATTCAGTTATCCTTTTTCCAACAAGAATCAGAATAAATTATTCGAAAAAGGCTTCATATTCTGATCCCTTCAGATAAATGTTTATGATTTTCGAAACAGGATCTCGTTACAAATATCATATATTATATCGACTTAAACGCCCATTTTGTATTTCAGTGATTCCGGTGAACGGTTTCGAGGTCATTAATTTCGCAGAGGTACCTCTACAGCTTTCTATCACGAAGTACAAACAATAACTACCTACTCTTCCAAGCCAGTCTGAGAAGCGAAATAAAAGCTCTTGCTCATCGCGTTTCATTCATACTTATGAGCTCACTTGGAAGCTGGAGATTCAAGAGTAATTGGCGGTGTTTGCAGGAAGAATTGATGCAGCATCGTTTTTCGGTTATCTGATAGTTTCATGTTGCGAAAAGTAGTATTTCTCTGTGACAAATTTTGTTACGATGAAATGAATATTTATTTACTTTTCACAGATTTTGTGTACGTCACTTTAATTTTGGATACTATGCATTTTTAGTGAATTTGGGTTTGGCTCTGTAGCTCTAACTATACATTTAATTCATCTTGTAATATTTTAAAAGTGTGATATTATACTTACGCAATAGTACCTCATATGTTACACATATATATTTAATGTGTATATTTCTAAAGTTCTGATAAAGTTATTTAAAAGGATTATGTGACTTTTTCAACTAAAAGGAAAAAAAACCCACCAAATTCCTAAGCTGACTACACTTTAAATAAAATTGTACATCCCAAATATAGCTTCTGCTTTAATTTTTTTTTTTTTGGATTTAGGATTAGATTTCACATACTCTTATATCGGGAATCTAATTTTACTTCTTATTATACACACATTTTAATGTCACTACACATAACTCTTTCCTAAGTGACTTTTTAAAGATACATATAGTATATGCATCATACATTTTTGAGATTACACGATAAAATATCAAGCGAATTACCTCAAATGTTTGCAACATATGAATGTAATCGATAAATATAGTTATTTTTTATCAATTATGTAATTTAGATAGTACAGACAAAAGATAACTTAATCCAGTTTCTTTTGTTAAATATTTTTATATATTTTTTCTGTTGTTTAACATGCTGTATTTCCTACTGTAAAACCGAATTTTCTTGTTTCATCTTAATATCCCATGCTAGCTATTCCAAATAAATAGGATGAGAAGGTGTCTTTTTTTAACATAGGGTGTAGACAGTAATTATTTTGTTAAGGTTTGACTAAGAAGGGGTTAAAATCCAAACATCTCGTTGTTTATCATATTATTATTATTCAACTTAGTTCAAAGATGCAAATTTCTGTTTGCATAACAAACAAAATAACATCATTTTGCCGCATCTCCAATTTCGAATGGAACAAATATAATGCTGTAGAACTTTAAAGTTAGAGAGTTTTTAAACTGTTTTATTTAAAATAAAAGTTTTAACTATCCACTGCAGTATGATACTAGTTTGCATTATAATGTTTTCGTAAATCAGAAACTATTCTTTTTGTTTACTAATCTTTTCATAACTTTTAAACTGTTTGTAAAAGTTTTAACGAACATTTGTTTGCACTCAAACAAAACCCACAGAAAATATTTTTAACAATAAAACCAGAACCATAAATAAAAGAGGCATTCATTAACAAATAATGTCTAGTTGTGACTGCGCTTTGAAATAACAAAGTTTAAAAAGGGACTGCGGAACAGTTAAAAAGAAATAAACTAATTACGCCAGAGACTCAGAAATTTCAAAAAATATCTTCAGAAGGTTTCTCAGAAATGATTTTTGATTAATGTCGTTTGCTGCATGAGAGATGAAAAGTACACGTTTAATAATTCACTTGATACAAAAAGAAACTTGTCTATGAAACATCTGCAGCTCAAGTTTTCTCTTGAAGTGAGCTCCGAATGTTGTGTTTTGAATAAGAAACATTCTGTATAAAAAATGTAAGTTTATTTAAAATAAGAAAATAAAACAGAAGATACATCAGGAATCAGGGATGCGATATCGATGATTTTTTAAATATCGATGTTTTATTCATCGGTGTATTGAAACCGGTGTTTGTTTGACATGGATGTTTTTTCATATAGTGGATCATATACGGTTGGTTGGTTGGTGTCGTGTCCATGGGGAGATCTATAGATGACCATGAGTATACAGAACACAGCTGGCTATCTCCTTGATGTTATCGGAGTATAGACACTTTTCGATGTCAAAGGGGGAGAATCCCCCGAGCTGAGCCAGAGATCTTAAAATGGCATGGCAGTCAAAAATGTGTTTTGGAGTCAGTGGAATATTATCGCAATTATTGCAGAGACGGTAGATTCTATTGCCATCTCTTTGGATTTTCATGCCTCGATAGGGGCCTGTTCTAAGGCGAGTAATAGTTTTAATGAGGCCCCTATTAGCGTTTATTTCAAAAATCTGTGAGTCTTTTATAATGGTGTTTTCTCTTAGACGGTACCTTGCAATCGCATTCACATCGTCAAGAGTGACTCTGTTGATATTTCCATCATTGAGATTTCTCCCTTCCTTGGCAAATTCATCTGCCTCCTCCTTTCCAGGGATGCCAACGTGAGCAGGCATCCACTGCAGAATACATATCTTGTTTAATTTGTCAATTTCATTCAATTGGTGTATGATATCATGGGTTAACCTTGATGATTATATACGGGGTACCCATAATTAAACTTGAAATGTGCGAGCAGTCTGTAGCAAAAACTATGCAGCGGGATTGCATGAAAATGGGGTAATAGCATACTGAAATGATGGGAATTTTATCGAAAAAGAAAAACCCCCAATGCGTTTCAAAAACCACCCCTAGGTGGCGTATCATAGCTTTATTCAGAACAAATAAATAATCTACAAAAGTTTACAAAACATGCTCGATATGATGTCCACCATTGTCTGCTATCATCTGGAAGCGTAAACTATTCGACTGTTGAAAGCAGCATGAACTGGGGAATGTTAAGCACATGGCTTTCTTTCTACAGTTTCTTTAAGGTCTGAGAAAGAGTGATAGGATCCGGTAGAACAAGGCTTTGAGGTATCTCCCGCAACCAAAAGTCGCAAGGATTCAAGTCGGTGGATCTAGGAGGCCAAGCTGTAAGAAATTACCATCTGATGATTCAGTCGTCGCCGAAATGGCGGCGGAGCACTTGTTTCACACAACAGGCGATGTGTGGAGGAGCACCACCCTGCATAAACACTGTGGTTGTATCAGATAGCCTTGCCTGGAGAGCGGGAATTACGGATTACTGTAATACTGAAGTGTATCGTTGACCGGTGACGGTGCATGCCACAGGCCATGCGGCGCTGTGCTCTTCGAAAAAAAACGTATCCACAATGAAAGTTGAAGTAAAACCCCATTAAAACGTTACATGCGAAGAGTGTAATGGAATTTGTAGGTATTGATGTGGAAACGGAATGATGTGGTACGGAATTGATACGGAAATTATGCGTGTTAACCTCACCTTCCATATGAAAGTGGGCTTTGTCGGTCCAGAAAATGATCCATGGCCATTCATCCTGGAGGTCAACTTGCGCAAGAAATCGCAGCGCAAAAGTTCGTCGACTATCCATATCAGTTGGTGAGAGCTTCTGCACTAGTGACAGCTTATAGGGATAATAGTGTAAGACCTTTTGCATAATCTTATGAGCCGTAGAACGAGGTTGGTCAACCGATGCTGCAATGCGCAGAACACTAGTGCTGCCGATGGTTTGCGATGTCCCGTCTTCCTCCACTTGCGTCGCTGCATGATCCACTACTTGTGCTGCAACACACCTTCGCCCCGTCCTGCCTGAATCGCCAATGTTCCCGTTGCTTCAAATTTCCTAATCATGTTTGTTAGTCCTTCACTAGCGAGTGGACCTTTTCGTAACCGCTTCAAAGACCGAAATTTCCGCAAATCTTCGGCAGCAGAGCCTCCTTTTTGGTAAAACAATTTTACCAGTAAAGCACGTTCCTGGAGAGTCAACGTCATCTTACTTGACTTGGAGACGAGTATGACTTCGACTTCTTCTTCCCAGAGTTCCTGGGCACTAGGCCCTCAACTCCACTCTTAAAAAAGCTATATTAAGAGAGGTAGCAAGTTCATAATATAGAGCAGAAAAATTTTAAAACATAGTAATAACAATAAAAAAAGGGGGTGGTCACATGGTGCGATGCCATGATGGGTTGGACTTGTTCTGAGACGAGAGGAGGTCCTCTTCTAATCAGGCCAGAGCAAGTTCCGAAGGCAACTAAGATCTTGTTAAAATTGAAGACGATTAACAAAAGTAAAAAAAAATATACTTAAATGCAATGATATGAAAAAGAATAAAAAGAGATTAAAAATACAAGTTAAATTTTGTAAAAATCTTAAATAGTTCCTGAGATATTAATGAAAGCTCCAAATTTGTATTTTGAATTTCTCTCCATTGTTTAAGGTGGATCACAGGACCTGTGTCCTCGACCAATCAGGAAAAAGAATGGTGACGAGAAGGGAACTGCTGAACTTAGAGCTTTTAAGCATAGAAAATACACAAAATATAAAGGGAGTGGAAAAACTTAGACATAATTTGAAATATCGATTCCAGCGCGGCACCTACATCTATTTGTCAAGTCATGGACATCGTACATGGGAAGAGTGTTTAAAGCTTCATTGTTAACGTGTGGAATATTATTGAAAATAACAACTTTTTCAATCATCGAGATCAATCATCTATCTTCATAGAGATTTTCGATGAAGATAGCCAAAGAGTATGACTGCGGTTCGCCTCTCGCACCTTTATATCCCGCGGGTTGCTGCGCGCGCACAGGATTACTATGGTTACGGCATTTGCATATCCCAGTACGTTACATTGCACAACGCCATCTAGTGGTGGTTTCTGAAACTCATTTTTTTTTTTCGATAAATTCCCATGGTTTCATTCGGCCACTATCCCGTTTTCTTGCTATTCCGCTGCATAGTTTTTGCTATAGACTACTTGGAAATTTAATAATAGACACACTTACTTTATGCTTTATCGACATGCGCGGAATATACGTAACCACTATTTGTAAACTAGGGATGTTTTGAAAATTCCGATTTGTGTAAACTTCACAAACAGGGTTAACTATATTTCGTACATGATTATAAAGCATGAATTATACAATCGACTCTGTAAAAAAACATCGATGTCAAACAAACATCGTCTTCAATACATCGGTGGATAAAACATCGATGCTAAAAAGAATCGATGTTTTGAAAACAACGATACCACATCCCTATCTGGAATAAGCATTAAACTTTTTTACTACACATTACGCGTTATTTCATAATATTTTAATCAGTAGAATTAAAAATTACTATTCAAAAGAATCCACACATATTTACGAAAAGGTGTCTTATGTTTTAGAAGTTAAACTTAACAATTCATGGTTTAGTTTTTTTGTTACATATTAATATTGGAAATGCATTCAACAGTATGCCGTTTTTTACACACCTTACTTCATTTAAAATTCTTTTTATATTTCCCCGGGCTTTGAATTTATTAAAATTTTGATTTTATTTTTCATAAGCGAAATCCTTATTTCTTTCTTTCTGCTCCTCTCTTTATATCTAATTTGCATTCGTACTCGAAAATTCAATAACCTCGCAGTTCGACGCTGAAAAAAAGCAGTTTTTATCGCAAGAAGGATTGGCAACGATAAAAATCATTGAAACAAAGGAGAAGAATAAATTAAAACAACCTTTTTTTGAATATAGGTTAATTTAGTTCCGTATTTCTGTTGTTTGATCTATTAAGGCGAAAAAAATATAAAATGTAAAAAAAAAAAACTTTAAATCCATATGCATTTGATTTTTTTTATGTGACGGAAAATGATTTAAACAGATGTAATATTACTTGAATAAAGCTAATATACAGAATACTATGTTAGATTACTTTTAAAATAAGGAAAGAGCATGTCCATAGAAACGTTAAACCAATCTGTTACAATCTACAGTATGTAAGAATATTTTTGTGATAAACTGGTTTTTTAAGGAAAATAACAACAACTAATAACATTGAATTTAGGTATATCTAAATATTAATTTTACTTTGCTTGCTTGCCAGGAGAGGACAGCTCTCTTCACTGTATGTGCTATTTAGAGCTACATACGTACTCTCCGGAGTTTTCCGCCACAATTTGGATTCTCAATCAGAAGGTGGGGACATCTGAATATTGGCACCCCTAGTAAACTGCTAGCGACCGCCGAGAGGACCTTCGGAACCACGGATTTAACGTGCACTTACGGGTAGAATTGGAAATAAGAATACGGGTAGACTTAAGGTAGTTTAAGGGAGGAAAAGTAGTAAAGTATGAACATGGGATTGGCATCGTTTTCTGAGAAAGAGGATTCGAGAATTATTTTTTCGGATGCAGTCGTACCTCATTAAGGCGAAAACGCTTAACAAGAAATTTCGCTTATAACGAAGGAAGACACCTCACTGATCCTGTTTTGCCTTTTGCTGTTTTATCGGATAATAATAATTTTGGTTTAATACCAAAAGGTTCTTATACCTTAACGAGATTCAGCTGCATTTGATAGCAGGTCACATTTAGTTCAGCTTTTTCATGACACTGCATTTTGGAACCTACAAAGGCTTTCTTTTGACGTAGTATCCCGAATTATGAGAACTAAAATCTTTTCGGTCCACGAAATAACTTCAAGTCTTCAGTCTGCTCCAATAACTAGACATAAGGATGCAATGCAGCACTTGAAATCACCCAATGCGCCACAATTTTGCCCCCACCCCCCCTTCTCTAAACACTAGAACACACAAAAGAAAACTTGTATCGTTCTCTTATAGTATAAATTTTTCATGGTAGCTCATTTAATTGGTCGATATATACACCAATTTATTCCGTTAAAGTGTAGTCAATTTTTCAGACTGAATCACTAGTTGTTCTCCAAAGGTGTTGGCCTCGGCATGGCTGAGTGCATAAGTCACTGAAATGGTAGGCGGCTGAAGTGAGTAGGCCCAGCGTTCGGACCTATTGCGCGGGTGTCGCTCTAACGGACTGTAGTTTTGGTCGATTTTCTCTAGATATAACGTGAATACGGGTTATATTCCCTTAAAAAGTTCTTCGAACAAGGCACCTTCCTTCATAGGTGGATGCCTCTTGTATAAGCTTGCTATAACTCAATCCTTCCCCCCCCCCTACCCCCAAAGGCCTGTTCACAATGCGCATCACATATTTGATAGAGATTCAGTGTTTCCTACAAAATCTTTTCTTTCCTGCGATATATCTGTCTACTTGTGCATTAAAATTTCAAATTCTCAAGTGTTTTTAAAGACGAAAATGCGTAAATATTATACTGACACACTTCTGAAGTTTTGAAGATTCGCGGTGCTTTAACAATTAATTATCTATTCAAAAGCTAATTTTTTCTAGTTTTAAAATATTATCTTATTTTCAATATCGTAGCCTTCATTAGTTTTACTTGTAAACGTTTAATATGCTCATGGATCCTCTTTATTGGTCGTTTTATACGGTAGAAAAAACAGTTTTAAGATTGCAAAAACCACGAAACTTATATTTGCTACATGATTTCTAAAAATAAATCTAAAATGTATTGAAACTCTAAAATACATTTAATTCTAACTTTTGTGTTAAATCTACTAAATCGTTTCAACTTTCGGAAACATTTTCTCCTTTAAGTTAATGCTTTCTTAATTATAGTCATAAATCAGGCGGAAGACTAAAGAGTATAGAAAGAAATGTTTTTTTTTTTAAAATTTCCTGTATGTTTTTCTCCGATAAATATCGTTTTTAAAATATTTTACGATTTTATCATTTTTTTCTTTGCATAGCGTATTTATTATAAAATGGAAAGGAAAGGAATATATTGATTAAATATCACGAATAAAAACTGTGATTCAAGTAGATTGGTTTATTTCAAGTAGATTGGAATACATATTTATCTTCATCGTACATCTTAAATTATCGCAATAATGGTAAATTACTGTTGTAGTTTTATCGCTTAACTGGAAAAAATAATGCAATGAGAAGGAAACAAAGCATACGCTATATTTCTTAAGCTCTTCTTCAATTTCATCTGTGTAATCGCAAAATACATCTGAGGTACAAATAGTCAACCAATAAATTTTAAAATACTCGCTATACGTTTAAAATAAGTTTTAAATACTCGCAGCTAAACTTGCCGCTGTCACCGATGATCGTAACAGCTATTTCAACTGATTTCGTGGCATTTTCTGTCGAATCATTTCGAGCCCTGTGTGTGGTCCATATGCAATCTATTTATTTTTTTTCTATAGACCAGAATGTACTTTTAAATGGAATTTTGCATGAACCACAAGAAAATTATCATCAATAAGCGCTGTAGTACTATATCTTAGCTAATTATCCCCCCTTAAAAGAATTTATTTTCATGTAAAAATATTTCTTCACATATAAAAGATAAAGAAATGAAGAAAGAGAATTTCTTAAACAAACAGTGAGCCTCAATCAAGGAGTATTGATACTTACGTGCTTCACTCCATTTTCTTTTCCTTTTTTATACAAAAATAAGTCATAAAATGTATCCACAAAAAAGTAATTTTTTTCCAAAAATTACATAACTACGAATAGGTGAAGTTCATATACGAAGACTTCATCAATGTCTTGTGGTAATAATTTTCCAACTACGTTTTTTATTCTTAACGTGCATCATAATAGTTTTATGTGTTATACATCAGAAATCATGATGAGTTGTATAATGGAAGGTATCTTGCTTCTTTTTAACCGTACGTTGCATGCTGTTATGCTTTCATTTGAATAAAAGGAATGCATTATTACGAAGAGGTATCTTTTCATAATATATTACATAATCTTTACTTAGATGTAGCTTAATTAGACATTTATAGCCTTTTCTTTTACATAAAAGGTTATATATGTTTTTCCATTTTTATGAATTATTAAACAATATTTAAAAATACGAATAACCGAAGCCGGCATGAATACTGTTTCGTTTGGAATCATAATATTTCAAAATCCAAGTAAAGCAGCCCAGGTTTAGTGGCTTAAGAACCATTCAGTGTTCAATGGGTGCTGGAGAGAAAACAACCAGGAATATTCCAGTGAAACTTGGTATCTACACGTTTCAGAACATGCGCAAGTCAAATATGCAAAAAATAAAAATAAAAATCGCCATTTTCAACCGATAGATGGCGCTATACCCTGTTTCAATGCTTATGGACGTCATATATGCAAATTTTAAGCCCATCGAACAGTGTAAAAACAAGACCACATTGAGTAATGGTCAATCATGACTCTGAATAAGAAGAAACGTGCATTGTTAGTAAAGATGTTCTATCAGAATGGTAGCAATTATTCAGCTACTCTGAAAGAATACCGGCGTATGATACGATAAGAAGAGGTCCAATGAGTGTCAATGAGAATAAATAATGGTTTAATTGTTTTCCAAAGTGTCTTTATGAATTGTTTAATTTCTGATCTTAATTCACGTTCATTTTTGATTACTGTAAAAATTTAATTACTGAAGCGAATTGTATGGAATTTTGATAAACTGTAAATGATGTTTTTATTGTTTATATGCCCCTTAGAATGTCACTATGCTCTGTCTATTGGTTTTGGAAGTTGTATATGCCACCGGTGAGCTTTGAAATACGGTAAAGCGCCATCTATCGGGTGTAAATGACCTTTTTTTTTGCATATTTGGCTTGCGCATGTTCTGAAACGTGTAGATACCAAATTTCACTGGAATATTCTCGGTATTTTTCTCTCCAGCACCCCTTGAACACTTGTAGTTTAATTATGGCCACCCTGTATATAACATTACAAATCAAAACCCCGTTAAAATCCTACATTTCTAGATCTACGCAATTTTAATTCAGTTGGAACAAAGGAATCTGCTTTCAAAAATCGCAATTACTACACAGTCCCTTGCAAAGTCCTTTGTAATTTTGTAGACAGCCCCAGTGTTCAGTTACTGTGGCGTCTTGAAAGACGTAACAAACCTTGAAAAAAAGCTGCCCAGATTCTGGGATCGGCCAATAATTGCAACGCGCTTGGATCATGTGACACGACCTCAAAAGTTAATAAAAGGGGCTGCATCAGCACAGGAGCGAATCTTCCGCGTGACTGCAACTGCCTAGGAAATATATATCCATTCGTCCTATAAAATTATGTAATCGCAGTTAAACTCATTCTTGCACCTACGGCCGCTATGGCCCAAGGATTATCACAGCTCACTACTTCACTGCTGATTTCATAATTGGTCCATTTTTTTTCGAGGAAGTCACACAGACGGGTTTCAAAACAGTTTCTTTCACTGGTCAGCGATATGCAGCACTGTTACAGAACAACATTATTCCTGAACTGCAAGCGCGACAGGCACTTCAAACAGTCACCTTTATGCAAGATGGAGCTCCACCTCATATTGATCTGCCTGTAAAACATCTGCTACGCTCAACATTTGGGAAGGATCGCATTATCAATTGCTGCTTTATTTAATCATGGCTTCCAAGATCTCCCGATCTTACGCCCTGTGACTTTTGGCTGTGGGGATTCTTGAAGGCAAAAGTGTACCGCGACCAACCGGCATCACTAGCAGCACTGAAAGATGCCATCCGCTAAAATGCGTCTGCCGTAACGCAAAAAATGCTACTAAATGCTGTGACGGTGTGGTGACTGGTCTCACAACTGTACTTCTGAATGACGGGCAGCACATTGAAAATTTACTGTAGTACCAATTAACTGTAATTAAGCTGACTTGTAAGTTGTCAACATTTTTTCATTTGTAAATCATCTTTTCGTGAAATGAAGCACTATAGCGCCATCTGTTGTTCGCCAACAGAACTATTTTCGTTCCTTGTCACACAAAATCCTGTTTCTTTTCCATCCGTTTGGTGCAAACCGTATCTTTGTATCTCGATTCGTTTTCAAATTATTAATTTTTAAAGTTTATCCTGACTTTTGGATCACCCGGTATATTATAAGCCTTCCAAACCCGGGAGGGTATTGTGGCTAACTCTGTATATAAATAAATAAATATATAAATATATATATAAACAACGGGCTAAACAGCATGTCTTTGTGACAAGTACATACGACTAAGGATATTGATTGGGTTCGATTTTTTTAAGGGTTATAGTGAAAAAAAGAAAATAAGATATGACGATACCAATTAGATAATATTTTTTTATCATTCTCTCCTTTTCAGGTGGTTTTTATATCTGAATATTGGATAAAAAAATATATCTAAAATTTCACTATTCATAATACAACAGTCAATTAAGTTACGTTTTGAGTTGAGTTACATAAATAAAACTACAAAACCACCAATTTCATATGCTGTAGGATAAATCCTTGCCAAAAAGTGCTCTTCCTTATTCAGCTATTATTTTCTGTACTTGAGCATGTACTTCGAAATATATTGAAATTGACTGATGTTTCTCATATAAGGACAATACTGATTGGAGCTTTATTCTAAATAACTGCAAATAAGCAACTCCCTAAACTTTAATTACAAACATTTAAATACCAAATTTCTGAAATGTCATGCTAATAGTATGGGATGTTATTTCACAAAATTTATACAAATCAGCATTATTTGTCGAGAGTCTAGCTGACTGGTGCATTCCCTAATTACAGGGTTTATAAAGTAATTGTAAATGAAATCAACAACACTTCTTCGTTTTACAGTAGCTAATTACTGATAAGGTTACAGTTAATGGTTTTTATTGAAAACAGTACTTGATATTTTTTTTGTTTTGTAAATTGACAATTTTAGCCAATTAAAGATTTTTACAATTGAAAATGACCCTTTTTGAAAACTAAACATCTGAAATACAATTTACAAGTGTAAGCTTTTTTAGTTCATTGCAAAAATGCATAAAAGTTTTTAATTACTGTTCCCACCCGTACTCTAACTGAAGTAAATAACTGTCGACTGCTATATATTTATATGTAATTGCTATGTACTAAATCGAAAACTGTGTGCATAAGATGAACTTTATATTCACAAGGGACCAAAAGAAATTTCATTGTCATATGGTCGATGGGAAGTTATTGTTTGAAATGAAATTTTAAAGATATTTCGTTTCAGTTTTAAAACAAAACGAAAGTTTTACGTATTGCTGATGTTCCTAAAATAATGCTCTCTGTCGAAAATAGTATTTGTAACAAATATAGCTTTTATATAGGAGCTGAGAACTGACAAAATAACGATTGTAGAGGCAAAAATTTCAAACTTTGGACCAGATTATAGTGACACCAATTTGGCCCATAAACAAGAAAAAATATTGCTCCCACTTTTTTCTAAAACACGAGCTTTGTCCCAACCGAAAACAGTTAATTAATTCTATACTAATTCGATGTACACCGAATCGGGAAAACTAATTAATTGCACATGTTATTTATTTTAAAGCGATTGATATATAAAGTCGTTTAAGTAAAACTCCCATTATTTTTTCTTTAGACTTTACTAAGGAGATTAATTAGAAGCGTCAACCGATGTATATTAACCCTTTGAAGCACAACCCTTTCCCAATGCTGAAAAAAGGGCAGCCGTTGCCATCGCTCGACTTAACTACCAGCAAGATGGCGGACGATCGAAACGTTCATCGCGTGCCACAGATCTAGAGACCCTTTTTTGACGACCGCACAGCCAGCTGTTTTTAAAAAAGGATCTCTAGATCTGTGGCACGCGATGAACGTTTCGCTCGCCCGCCATCTTGCTGGTAGTTAAGTCGAGCGATGGCAACAGCTGCCCTTTTTTCAGCATTGGGCAATCTAATGCAGCTGTTCTCGCCTTCTTCCATTTTTCAGCAGATGTCAGTGCCGTTCAAAATAATTATGACCATTTTTTTTTTACGGTAAATGACGTGCTAAAAATTAAAGGATTCTCGTGGAGCTATGTCACCCGCAACTATTTTTATAGAAATCAAATCTATTCTTCGTGACTGGCAACAGTCAAAACCCCAGAATTTGGTGTTCTCAGAGCGGGAACACTGCGCGTTAAAGGGTTAAAATAATTTTTTAATATGATTTTTTAAACCGAAAATGTGCCAAGTCAAAATTTTAATTAATTATTTGAGCGCTTTAAATGTGAGAATGTGTATGTTTGATCGGGGCCATCGTGACTCTCTTACCGGGCCTGCTTGCGTACTCCGATGAGTCATCCAAAGAGGCCTACGGATGCTCACTTATTGGTTCCAGCACTTAGATACATCACCTAACGGCCGAATCCAACATATGAGAAACGTCCTTAGGTTTCTTTGGATGAGTCATCGAAGTACGCAACCAGGACCGGTGGAAGATTCACGATGGCCCTGGTTTGATGCCTCTTTATTTTATTGTACATCTCTTCAAAAAAGTATTCGAGTAAAAGTCAATCTTCTTGCATTGATTTCGTATAAGTTAAAAATTATTTTTCATAAAATATGAATTAGGTTATGCATAAATATAATTTTTCACGGTTTTGTCAGCAGTGCATTTAAAAAAAACTAATTAATTATTCGCAAAGTTAAAATAGGAAATTTTGCTTGTACTCGAATACTTTTTTGAGTCGGTACCAAAGGAAGAAATATTAACGGCTGAATAAGATTATATCCTCGGTGATTTTCATTTCTGTCTTTAACCCATTTGTGCCTGGATATTTTTGCGACTTTCTTCGATTTTTACTGATAACAGAAATAATAGATCAATTTCTGATGTCAACTTCTTGAACAAGGGATGATTTCTTTTAAAATCATTATGCATAAAAATCGAAATATTAACATCCTATTTGGTCATGTTAAAATATTTTGTAGAGTTGAGGCTCACTACTCATGTATAAAGGCTAGGAAAAATAAATAACGTTTTCGACTAATAGCGAAAATGCCGTCCCAAAAAAGGGACACTAGGCATAAATGGGTTAACCGTCTGACTGCTATGCAGCGCTATTGCGCTTTTGGAGTGTACATCCTCCAAAAGAAGCAAGAGAGAAATTTCCTACGTTGGTTTTGTATATTAAAAATTATTTATCATAGAATATGAGTTAGGCTATGCATAAATATGACATTCCATATTTCTATTAAGTTGTGCGTTTTTCAAAAATTCAATTATTTTTCGCAAATCTAAAATAGGAAATTTCTCTCTTGCTCGAATTCTTTTATTGGAGGGTGTATGAGGATTTTGATGGATAGCAGTCGAACGGTTAAACGTAATTTAGTTTTAACGTATTAAACAATATTCCATGTAATTCATAACGAATTTTAGCCAGAATGTGTATTCTTAAAACCAGTTTATTTGTAATGAGTAGTTTTGATTAGTTGGATAATGCTTTATAATAAACTCAAAGACAGTTCATCTCCAGAATTAAAAATAATTTCTTATTAACCCAAGTCATTATAATGAAACATTATAATGCAGACCATTTCATTAAATAAAATCATAAAAATATTCCGTTTTTTCTTTCTTTTTTACTGCCGTAGTGATATAAATAAATGAAAGTGCATTAAATCAATGGGAGTTTTATACAGTTTTATCTTTCGGGCAACAAAATGAAAAAAATATTCCTATTTTCTAAAGTATTGCTACAGAATTTATAGAAAAAAAACTTTGTTTTTACTGAAGCTATTATATTTATGCATTACTTCTTCTCTGGAAAGCAGAATTTAATGACTCATAATTCTTATAAATAATGAAGTACATTCAATCATGAGGTAATTGCTGCTCCTACAATTTCTCAGATTTCGTTAACGGCGGGATATAATTCCAGTTATTAATCCGATTCATAATAACTTATCTGAAAAGGAGTGCGACAAGTGAAAAATGTCAAGAATACTTTCATGTTGTTAAATATTTAATTCCAGACATGTGATAAAAAGAAGTAATAAACAACGAGAATAATTGATGACAATTATTTTTGAAATAGCTAAAGTATATCAATACAAAATAACGCTGCATAGCTAAGCTTTTTATGAAGTGCCAATGATAAAACTAGATGCACATTTTGAAAAAATGGATGGAAGTAATTATTAATCCATACAGATAAACGCAGGATGAATATATAAAAATGTTGCTATCATAGACGAGATGAAAATTCCTAAAGGCAGGAAAGCTAGCATTGCGAATGAAAAAGGAGAAATGAAAATGGCAGAAAGTGAAGAAATGAAAATTAGTTAAAAGGATGTGTTGTTGATGCTCATCTTCCAGTCAGAGTGAGTCAGGCAAGATCCACCAGACCGTTGATTCTCAGAAGCACAAGGAGTGGGTCATGGTAGATATATACTCTAGGAAGGCCCATGCTCAGAACAAGCCTGAAGAATGATGCACTTGGTGCAAGTGTCATAGGTTTTCCACCTATATATGAAGGAAAGGTCGCAATCGGTAATTACGACCACCAGAAAGTCTAGACAGAGCAGTTCGAGGTTCTTTGTCACTTGGAAGGTCTAGATTTGATCTCAGCTTTACCGATAAAAAGACGGGGAGAGGCTCCAATTATTTTTATTTTATTCTTGAATATAATTCCAAGAAGGGCAAGGCTAGAACAGGAGTGTAGAGGAATGACTACAACCTTCCTTAGCGAGGTTAAATGATGTTGTTGGTGCAATGAATAAATAATGTGCAGGCAAAAGGAAAAAAATATTTTCCTCTTTAATTCATTCAACTGATAAAAATAAATGTATATATATATATATAATGAAATAACTCTTATTTCTAGTGAATAATAGCCATAATTCTAATTAATAAATTATTCTTCTCGGGACTGATCTTAATGTTTAGTATAGGTTTAGTTATTAAACATGTCTTGAAGATTTACAAAACACGTTTTATATTATCTAACTATCACAGTGGAACCCCTCCCCCTCTCCCCTCATCCACATACACACACACAATTATCTGATTCTTTCTACAGGTTAAGCAGATTTCTGACTTCGTCACTAGCTCCTGCTTAAGAAGACCTTTTCAACTCAGAACTTTCATACCAAGTCCTGCTTCGCTTCCCGGACCTAATTTAATTTTTAGTGACATATTATGTTCTATTTAGTGTCATTACACGTAAGTGCTTGCGCAAAGCTTTTCGTTCTAAGATTTTAAGTAATACAGGGACTCACGGGAAATTATGTTTTTGTTCATATTTTGTGGAATCAAATACAAGAAGCTAAAAGATACCTTTCCATGAAAACATGCAAGATATGTGATTTGCATGTATATATATATATATATATATATATATATATATAAATTTATTCTAATTAATATCTAGGGAAAAGGCTGAGGGGCGTAAATATATTCATGTAACTGTACTGAAAATTTAAGATTGATATATTTTATGTTTTTGAGAAAAATATTAAATTGCTGAAATGAACATGGAGGAGATAGGACATTCCAAGTTCCCTTAAAATGAATATAATTTTTTCGAGAGGTTAACAATTAAAACAATTAAATCTCAATATATATATATGCAGACTTCAAGTGAATAGGATCTATAAATAGAATATTTACTCATTTACCATTTCTCCAATTGCAAAGGAACTTAAAAGCAGTATAAAGCCTTAAAAGCACTATAAAGCCATAAAAGTACTTATTTAAATCTTTCGTAAAATGTTTTGTTTCAACATTCTACAATCGCATTCATTGTGTCGTATTTAATATCGATTTCAAAATCAAATGCTTGAGTTTATTCTAATGTCCGGTGTAGGAGATTCAATATAATTAATTTTGGAGAAATCTCTGTGCAAGGCTTCTATCACAGACAATTACATTCCTACGTTAGTCCAAGAAGTGGAAAAAGCTCATCTGTCTTTGTTGATCTTGCTTCATATTCATGAGCATAGCTGAAAGCTAGAAATATCATCGGTTAAGATGATATAAGCAGAAATAAATGATGTCACATCTTTTTGGGTTATCAGCCCTTTCTGTGCTGCTGAAAATATTCTACTGTGACACTGTAAAATTAATATCTTGTCACATATGTCTTTATTTAAACCTACATTTTTTTTTTTTTGATAAGTTAAATGTATTCTTCCGAAAATTATTTAGTCTTACTTAAGGGATTTATTATATTTTGACTGAAATTTGGGTATAATGAAAAGATTTACTGTACAAATAAAACAAGAAAGATAAATCATGTCAAACACATCGATTTTGAAATACTTTCAAACGCACCATTGCACTCCCCCCCCCCCTCCCCAGCAGATAACCCTTGGGTAGCGTTGCCTTAGCACAACTTAAGACACTAAATCAGTTAATTAGAGCGCGAGTAATATCGCAGTCAATCTTGGCGAGATTTTGGATATGACTTCTAAACAGCTGTATATCACCAAAAATGTAATATTTCGAGATCCGGTAAAAGAACTTTAGATGTCACTTCCGTTCATCAAATGCAGAATCACCTGATATAAACGTTTATATACCCATGGTATTGTGCTTGAAACGGATGAACGTTGCTAAACTGTCATCGAGCGTCATGTATTGGAATTCTTTTTTATGGTCTTGCAAAAGAATTATAAATCCTAGAGACAGTATCTCCAACATAGTAGGCCATTACTTTGTAATTCTCAACAACATATATTCATTTCGTTTTCTTTGAAATAGCCGTAAACCTCTGAAATATGCTATAAACAATAACTGCCCATGGAATTCTTTTGGGTGCTCCTATAAAAGAACAATAAATGCTACATACAAACACAGTGGCCAAATGACTTACCACTTATCACTTTTTATGAGTCTTCTTTTTTCCTTAAATTGTAATTATAGAAAACATTCATCACTATCTCCCAAAAAGTAAATGTCAAATTAAACGACTATAAAATTCAAATTTAAGATTATTTGAACTTGGTAAAACTGGTTAATTTTGTTTTCAGATGTCATCAACGAAATCTGTTAGTGAGTTCAAAAGAGGGCAGACTGCGCATATTGAACAAAATGGCTTAAAAGTATCTGAAATTTCAAATAACTTCAAATATCAAATAGAAGCGTAATAAGGATATATAAAGCATAGTTAACTGAAGATAGCACAAAAGCTTCAGCATGAAGGGGCATAGACTTCAAAAAATGACCAAACGTGATGAAAGAAAATTGAAGCGGATTTTGAAGAAAAATAGCTAAAGTAGACGCTTGAAAACTCTACAAGCTGTGAAAAAATTCAATTTAAACTCTGAAACAAAGACAAGTAAATACTATATACTAAGCGAAAGGTGGAAGCACCAAATATTAAATGAAGTGCCAAGTCATTTGGCCAGTACCATGTATCTGGCTATGCTTACATCATTTTCAACAAGGTATATGGTCCAGAAACACTGGAAAAGCATATGTAAATTTCGTAGTAATCTATGTATATTTACGGTTGTTAGAGCAGGGACGGACGGACAGACAGACAGACAAACCAAAATTATGAAGACTTTTCAAATTTAAAAATGACTGGGCATTTAAAATATCCAATTAATTTTATCGATCTGATTCTCTCAGGCGAGCAACTCTTAAATATTTAACTCTGCTTCTGATCATCCAATGAAAATTCATAGGTGAAATATTTAAATGTACGAATTTTTTATTAGTCGCACAGTTTTCGAATCTGAATGTACGAATTCATGTTTGTCTTTTTTTTTGGAGTGGAGGAGGGAGGAGGGATTAATATTCATGTGAATACACACCCAATAAAATACTCTTTCTTACAGGCCATTATTTTTTTTCACAGTTGCTTTTATACTTCCAAGAAAGATTTCTATTTATTAAAATTTCCATATCATTTTTTGCATTTAAAATTCCAGTTCTACCACTTCACTTCACTTTTCATATCTGATTTACATTTCAACTTTGAAAATTTAATAAAAGCGCAGCTCGACACTGAGAACAGACAGCCCTTATAGCAAGCGGAATTGGCAGCGATAAAAATTATCGAAACAAAGTAGAAGAATAAATTAAAAAAGCTTTGCTTTCTATGAACAAATTTATTCCGTAAGAAACTGTTATTGGATTTATTGCTGCCGAAAAACGAAAAAAAAAAAGATTTTAATCTCTTCATCTGTTATCTCTAGGAACGGGGTTATTTCAGATTTAAACAGATTTAATTTGGCTTCTGTAAGCTATTTCGTATACGGGAAGGTGGCCTAAAATGATCCTAGTGGGCAAAACGATCCACATATGTTTTCTTGGATACAGCCAGCCGTCTACCAGGTAACACATAAACTAGTTGTGCCAAGTCAAGAAGAAGCAATGGGGGTATGTAAGCGATCGGTGTATTACGAGTCTGAGTAGAATTCTTCAAAAAAGTGAGTTTTATCATATTCCTTATAAAGTAAGCACTAACTCTCCTATTTATTTAGAAATACAGTCTTAATGTGCAGAAACATGACTTGTTTTGGGCAAATTTTGGCTAAATCTTACAGTGTGACTTAAAAATGTTATCTGAAGTTCACATTTATAAATTAGATTTACATTTACAGTATGGCTGGAAAAATGCAATAAAGATGATTTGGTATAGGTTTTTAATAGTAGCCGAAAAGGTTATTTTTTTAATTGTCTAGTTTTAGGAAAAAATAAACTTATTTAATGTGAATGAAATGTATAATAAAGCTAAATGTTACCCTAAATAAATGCTTATGCAGGTTCTTAAAAAATCCATAACTACCGCTTTTGCGCAGCTATATTAAATCATTCTTGCAGCACCCCAGATACACTACAATTGAAAAATTATTTATAAATTCAGACTTCAGATAACTTTCAAAATCTCATTTCAAGATTTTCTTGGTGTGTAGCAAAATTTGCAATTTTCTCTGACTTGGCTGTTAAAAATAAAATAAAAATAAGTATAATTCAAGTTTTTCTTAAACCACTGGCAGCCCTGTATACACCAAAAACCTTCCAGCATTCCTAACTAATCGCATGAATTATAATCCATACCCGCGTTTCCTTAAAAACCTGCGATAGGTTTTTTTTACGCACAATTTCACTGTCAACATTATTACTGCCAAATGAAAATTCAACTTTTTTTGCCCGGCACTTTAAACATATTCAGAACTCTTTAATAACGGACAGTTTTAAAATCTAATGACGCAAATTCTATATCAATCACACTCAAAGCAATCAGGTGTTCAAAAGAAAAATAAAATATGGAACACTTTTTTTTCCCGTAATGTGCCGCAACTTGTTAGGATTGACATCTAATCCAATTTTCAAACTAAGATGGAAAACAATTACGCCACTACCACCTCTTATTTAGAAAGAGGATATAGGGATTATGTCAGATTCTTCACTTCTTTTGTCGGATATGAAAGTTCACGAAACTGCAATTTTACTGTCAGGCGAGGTTTATATCTTTATACGCCTGAAAACCACTCTGCATCTACCACAAAATTTCTTCCCATTTCTAAAATAAATATGTGAAATACGAAAGTCTATAAACTACCGCTAATTTAATGTTCAAGAGATTTTTGTCGCTCAAAAAAAAAAAAAAAAAAAAAAAAAAAGTCTGCAATATTACGTTATATAGGGTGTCCCAAAAAGGTGGTCTCTTTATCTATTAGAAATAAGTGGGAAACGTAACTTGAAAAATTGTTCAAAATAAAGTTTGAAATAAATCTCCGTTAAGAAAAAAATCCTCTTGTTAATTTTCAAAAAGTTAAAATTTTTATATTTGTATACGTTCGCAGTATGAAAAACTTCCCATCTAGAAAAATATGCTCCATACACTAATGATATTATGTACAAAATTTGAGAATTATATCCTGAAAAGTGTCAGAGGTATGGGCATTGCAAACTTATGTCTAATAGATTAAGAATTAAAGTGTGTTACCACCTCTTTGGGACACTCTGTATACTTATCTCTAATAAATTAAGAATTAAAGCGTGGTACCCCCTTTTTGGGACACTCTGTATACTTATCTGAAACAGACTAAAAACTAAAGCGTGGTATACTTATCTCTTAAGAATTAAAGCATGTTACCACCTTTTTGGTACACTCTGTATACTTATCTCTGATAGATTAAGAATTAAAGCCTATTACCACATTTTGGGACACTCTGTATACTACCGCTAATTTAATACTTGTTAAAAAATTTTGTATTTCGAAAAAAGCTCATATATTTCGTCATACTCTCATTTGTTTTAGAAAACCACATTTGTTTTTTTAGGCATACAATTTCACTACATTTCATTTCAAACGTTTAATTTTCTTTAGGTGTCTTATTAATTGTAAATTTATAAATTTCAAGAAGAAAACAGTTTTAAAGTGTTAAGAAACTATAAAAATATCCCTTATATGTCACAATTTTCGAAGAAGTAAATTTAAAATGCATTGAAAAGTGTTAAAAAAAGCATTTAATCCTAGTTTCCTCCGAAAAGACTACTGACTAGTTTCACTTCGAATTATTTGCTGTATAAAGCCAATGCTTTTGTAATTACCGTGATAAATCAGATGGAAGGAAAAGAATAAAAAGAGAAAACTTTTTTCTTTCGCAATTTCTTCAGCTAAGATATACTCTTTCTTATTGAACTTTCTTTCATTCATTTCGCTCTGCATAGTACATTAAGAGAATGGGAAAAGAATATTGATTAGCCATCTGTTAACAACAGCATATGATCATGCATAGAAACTGTGACGCAAGTCAATTAGTCTCTAAATAATAAATTTCTCAATAGCTTCTACAGAGGAACTTATATTTGAAATGAATGCTGCATGTGCTACACGCAGGAAACCTTAAATGACTGAAGATTGAAAAAACTATATACGTAAGTGTCTGTACTGAAAACAAAAGGTCCACTGCTTCAGGGCTAGGTTGTTCAACTGGCTATAGTCGATCGAACCAGATTTTGCGTTCTGAAGTACATCAGAATCTACTCTTCCTGCTATAGTTGCGATGAAGTGATTTTTTTTTCTTTTTGTAATGTTTTTTAATAAAAAAACTGAGCCTTTAATAATATATACATATTTGAAAAGAAAATCGTAATCTATTATGTTACCAAACTAACTGCATAGACCGGCGTTACTCAGAGGTATAAGATATCTCCATTCCAAATTTCATCAAAATAGGCCCAGCTGTTCCAGCGTGAAAATGTAACAAACGTGCAAACTGACTAACTTTCTCATTTACAATATTACTAGTATTTAGGGATGAATTTTTGGCCAGTTAAAGAAAAGAAAAATCTTCCACGAAAACAAGATTGTTACAGTCTACTCAGGACACAAAGAAAACTTGAAGATTACTATCAGGTCTTTTGAAAAAGGTTTGTATTATTGAAGGAAAGCGCTTCTGTAAAATTTTATCCTGCTATAGTTGCGATGTATGACGTTCTACAGAAAATAATTCATAGAAACATTAGAACACCTACATTCTAGCAAATGTGTACGAAAACTTTCTGAGATGGCAGCTAGTAATATCATTAAACAGTTTTTTTTTTTACACTTTCACGAATATCCCTTTAAATGTTAAAAAATACACTATTTTACTGAAGGCAGTTTCAGCCTTACAGATTTACAGTTTGTTTAACGCATATGCTCAGAATTCTGTATATAGCATTTTTTAAAAATTCAAAACCCAATAAAGTAACGATGAGGAATGTGCATCGACGTCAAATATCAACATGTGCAATCCTTGTTGTTCACATCTCCAGAAAAAGTCGTGTAAAATTCGATGCATAAAGTTCTGTGAAAGATGTGGAAAAAAACAGCTATGAATGAAGTAAGTACCTTTTTGTTATTCAGAGTAATTGTCCTTTGTTGCAACTTAGTAAAACTTTCTGAAGCTGTAAAGGATTTCTTCTTTGTGAACTATTCGAAGGCAGCATCTCACACTATTTTAATGTGCAATGTCTGTAGCGTCTCAGGATTCCCTTCAGCAAGGAGAACGAAAATAAATACTCAGGAGCAAGATCAGGAGAATAAGGCGCATGATCAGCATTGCACACTTGGTGTTTAGTGAGAAATTTTCTTATGTCAATGTTATGAATGTTAGGGCGGGGAGAAATCACAGGTTTACTCTCCAATTCAGAATTGATTGTATAAATCATGAACAAATTCTTAACTTGCTGACACAAGAATTAAATAATATAAAAACATTTCAACATATTTGTATGCTCAGGCGACTATCTCCTGATCTAAATACGCCCATTTCAGACACATTATACTGCATACTGTTGCTTTAATATGCCACTACATTTTCAAACGAAGCTCAATCAATAGTGAAAATAGCACGCTCTAATTTTAAACAATAAGTGCATTTACGTAATTCATTGTGCAGTTAATTCAATCTCTTAGAGAACTGACTTACGACTCTTATATAGATAAATTAATTACAAACATGCCACTGAATTCTCTAGAGGATAAATCCGTTGCCAAATAAATACCCTTCTCCATTCAGCTGTATTTCCTATAACCACATAGTTCGAAATCGACTGAACTTGACGTATATTAATCATATATGTACAAGTTACGCTGATTTAAGCTTTATAGGCATCTTCTGTAAACGTCTGTGCTGTAAAGTTTCGAGATGAGCATTTAAATATCAAATTGTCTGCACCGTTAACTGTCATATTAATAGTAGGGGAACCTATTTGGCAGAAGTTACACAAATCATTCTTAGATGAGAGTCTGACTATGAGATATGTGATCAAATAGAGATCTTAAAATAAATGAAACGTAACTCATTTATGTTTTACGAAGCTGAAAAGAATACAAATATGTGAAATTGTCTGACAGAATGACTTATAGCTGAGATAATATATTTTTAACATGCTACTTCATTTTTAATAGACATAATTTTTATGCTTGCTAAGGTGTATTAAATGTATGTGATATGAGAAGTTTTTAGAACTTTGGAGATGAGTTACAAAAATTTTTTTTCAGTATTATTTTCCAGCTATTTCTAAAAACCCTGGTACTGTATCACTATATTCGATAAATTGCCTCATTTTTCATTTTAGTTTATTTTTTTTTTTCACAAAAACGTGGGACCTGATATTTTAAAAACGTATAAGACTAATTAAGCTTTTTGCATCAAAATTTATGGGTATGAGATAGTGCTGTAAAAATAATGTTATAATTTTTTTTAAACTAAGTAGATAAATGAATATTTAGAGGTTTTCATATAATAAAGAGGGGAAAAATATATTTCCCTCTACGATATTTAGTAGTTTCATTATAAGAAAATTACTAAATATCGTAAATCTGCAAATCTGTAAAGAAGGTACGTTTTTATAGATTATAGAACATATTTTCCATGTTTTCACTTGCCTTGATGACACGTAAGGTTTGCTGTATAACATTAGAAATATCTTGACAGATAGATTTATTGAAGTAAACATTTTTATGGAAATCCAGAAAAATAAACTTCATAATATAGGGAAATATTCATTAAAATGTTTTCTACTGAATTTTTTATAAAGTGAAAGGTGTAGAAGTATTTCATCTTCACTTTAAGCAATTCAGTACTTTTCGGCAAAGATAAGCTGTTTTATTTTCTATGCAATAAATTTCACATTAGAAAAACTAATGGAATAAAAAAAATCGTTTGGGCATCATTGAAACACGTGGAAGGTTTTTTTTTTTTAATTTACCGAAAAGAACTTCATGGACTTATCGTTTTCACTTTTCATTGTTCTTTAATTTACTTCCAAGTAACTTTTTCTTGTTTTCGAAAAAAAAAGCTGTTATGTTGGAAAAGTTGCATGCTAATATACAATATGACGATGTTAAGTATCGAAAACATGTTTTCCTAAGTGTCAAGTAATCTTATATGGTTAAGTTCATTTAAGAGAAAGATTACTACATATTTTAATTGAATATTCTGTGTTTTAAGGGTGGTCACGCAGAGATGCTGAAATATCGACTTAGGCAAAGATATTACCTTCTGGAGATGGGAATACATTAAATATCTAAGAGTAGAAATCTACTATTAGTTTTTATCAAATTATTTCGAAAGCATAAAAGTATTAATTGTAAACCTTTTCACTTCTCACAGACTCACTCTATAGCAGCCTGATTGAGGATAAATCCTTTTTTTTCTGAAGATAGATGTTTTGGTTTCACTTTAGAAGTCGAATTTGCACAACAGATTTTGTGGTACTCCAACAATTAAAAGGGCCGAAGCATGTTTAGGCTAGACGATCAATCTCATGCAGAGTCCCCAAGTCCTGCAGTGGAGTGGGCGCTAAACACCGTTCCCATTAGAACACGGCAAATGAAGAAGTATCCGACTTGGCTAGTGCTTGGGAGGGTCAACTTCTCTCTCGGCTTGACTACTGTGGGATCGTGTACGCTAATGGGAGCTTGTGCACGTAAAATCTATCGTGGCTCCAAGTTTTTAAACGATACCTCTGGGGGTGCCGATTTCAGGGGGTTGGTCCCTCCTCTGGAACGCGTTCAAAATTAGGGGACACCGGGCTAAAGTCGGAATTCTTCCCACAGGGGCCCAAAAAATCGAAGGCACCCCCCCCTCTCTGCCCATCGCCTCCCGGGGGGGGGGGAGGGAGATCTGTTGTCAGGGGGCAACAGAAACAGCACAACAGAGTCTCCAATGTTCAGTTCAAAAAAAAAAACTTGGTTCTCATTTTATTTACCCAGTGAAGAAATGAAAGGCTGTGTCAACTTTGTCCAGTCAGAACATCAAAACCTTGAATTTGTTGCATAGCAGTGCAAGGCATTACCATTAAGTCACTGGGCTTTCTTTAGAAGTTAACATTCATTCTATCAGTTTGAGGATGCAATGCAAGGATCGGAGACTTGCTTAATGCGTTGATTAGTCCAGTTTTAATAGTTTTCAATAGTAATCTAAAAGAAATTTTATTTCGAGGCTAAGCCTCAAAGCAATAGAGCAACTGGAAAAACGCATGTCTGATATCAGTTTACGGTTTCAACATGAAATAATTAAATAAAACACTCTAATTCAAACAGTCATTTCATAAGCAATTTGACGTAGTTGCTATGGACTTGATTAATTTGATCAATCATAACTGAGAAAAATACATTTGGCAGGGTATCTATTTGATGTAAATTTTTAAGTAGAAATCATAATGGTGTTAGTTTTGAGCCTGAAGAAAACAAATATTAAAATAAACCTAATGTAAAAAGCTCTTATCGATTGCTTTTTATGCCCTTTATTTTTTTCTGTCTCACCCCCCCCACCAAAAAAAAAGCCTCAAATGAATGAAGATGCATTAAATCAGTGAACGTCTTATACTGAATTTTCTTCCGAGTTTGGAAATGAGAAAATTATTCCAAATTTCTCCTAGTGATGAGTTTGAATTTATGAGAAAAACTCCGTTATAGCCGAATCCATTACATTAATAGATAGCAGCATTTTCAAAAGATGCCTTTTATGATTCATAGGGTTCATAATGTTTGTAAATATTGGAACTATTTCAGTGAAGCGATGTTGTGGGTTAATTGTCGAGAATGCAATCTTCTTTTCTGTAATGATGAAATGTAATTCCGGACTTTAATTATGTGAATATAAAGTTTCTCAAAGAATTCATGAATGAGTGAAAAATTAAGGAAATGATGAAAAGTATAACTACGCTGTACAAAAAATAGAAAAGGAATGGAATTAATATTTACCTCCCATGGAGGAAAAAATAAGTATTCTTTTTCTTGTCCCCGTAAAGTAGAGTTATCTTGAAAAGTTCTGGCTGTAATTGCAGATTACTTAGCTGAAACGATAAAATTATGAGATTGTTTTATTTTATTTACAACTAGCTGAAGTACCCGTCCTCGACGGGTTAGTGAATGCAAATTTCCAAAAAGCAAGAACTTTCGTCAGCATTGTAGGAGTACACAGAATGGATGTAGTATGTTGCCAAAGTAGAGAAAGCGAAGTTATAATTTTTATGTATTGTTAAAATATTACAGGTTAGAGAGTAACTAAGTAATATCATTTCATTCGCTTTAGTCGTAATTATGTGATGCGCAAACGAATATTTACGCATATTGAAATAATTTTCGCAAAATCTCAAAATTTAATCAACATTTTTGAAAAATTGGAAGCCTAGAATTTAAGTTGAGTGACAACCTATCATGTCACCCAAATTCGTTTCATTCCCTGCAGTCTTTATTTCGTGATGCTGGAATAAATTTTCAGCATTTTGAAACGATTTTCGCAAAATCTCAAAATGTAATCAAAATATTTTTAAAATTTTCTCTCTCAACACGTATAAATTAAGATTAGCAACTACCTATCATATCACTAAATTTCGTATGATTCGTATTAGTCGTTATTAAGTGATGTTTGAAGAAATATAAACGTATTTTGAGAGAGTTTTCACAAAATCTCAAAATCTAATGAAAATGTTTAAAAAATTGGACTCCTATAGTTTTCGTTCAGCAACCATCTATCGTGTGACCAAATTTCATATCATTCACTTTAGTTGTTATTACGTAATGCGGGAACAAAGATTCACTCAGTTTTAAACGATTTTCACAAAATCTCGAAATCTGATCGATTTTTTTTTAATTAGATGCTTATAGTTTAAGGTGAGTGACCACCTATCATGTCACCAAATATCATTTTTTCACCTTTGCAGTTATTAAGTGATGTGCTAACACAAATTTACGCAGTTTGAAAGGATTTTCGCAAAATCTGAAAATCCAATCAAGATTTTTTAAAAATTCGACGCCTATGTTTTAAGTTGAGTGACCACCTATCATGGCACCCAATTTCATACCATTCGCTTCAGTCGTTTTTACGTGATGCTCGAATACAAATTTACGCAGTTTGAAAGGATTTTCGCAAAATCTCAAAATCCAATCAAGATTTTTTTTTAAATTCGACGCCTATGTTTTAAGTTGAGTGACTAACTATCATGACATCCAATTTCATATCATTCGCTTCAGTCGTTTTTACGTGATGCTTGAACACAAATTTACGCAGTTTGAACCGATTTTCGCAAAATCTGAAAATCTAATCAAGATTTTTTAAAAATTCGACGCCTATGTTTTAAGTTGAGTGACCACCTATCATGACACCCAATTTCATATCATTCGCTTCAGCCGTGCTTAAACAAAAAAAGCGTCACGGACAGAATGACAGACAGACAAACTTTTTTTTTTTTTGAGGGCCGCATCGGATTCCCGGGTGCTTGAAACGGATAGAAATCGCAAAATTTTTGAATTCCAAGAAATGTACAGACAAAAGTCTAATTTTATTTTTATAGATTCATTTCATATTGAACTGAGCTTCTTTGCCTAGGATAACCTTAAATAGTATGGGTAGAGGATACAACTCGAAGGATCAAAAGTTAAATTTGTTGTAAGTTTTCTAATGAATTAGTGTCAGATTTTTGTACATAAATCATTTGTAAAAATAACATTTTTTAGTTAGTCCGCAGGACAGTCGATGTCGCTACTGACTTCTCGTAAAAACATTCTTTCTGCTCGTGAAGAAAAAACTAAATTTAAATATTTAAATATTTAGATTGTTCTCGGACATAAAATAAGATAATAAAAGATGCAAATGAATAAGACCAGAAGCAATAATGAATATTAAAATATATGAACTCCATCATAGTGCACATGAAGAAAAAAAAATTCTTGTATTTGAAATTGTGACGATAAGCCAATAAATCTGGAAATTTTTTACACAACGTTAAAACTTCGATAAAATTTGTATATATAACGGTTGTTTATAATCAAAAGATATAATTCTTAAACGAAATCAGAGAATCCTGAAATTTTCTGGAACTTCAAGAAAGCATCTGAATTTGTCTCAGAGAAACAAAAATAGTTTCAAATATTGGCATTAAACGGAGTATGATTTATAAATTACAGGGGCAAACACATCATAAATATCTGTCATGAAGTAGAACCAGCGAATCACTGCCTTACATCCTCTTTAGAGCAATGGGACAAGCTGTTTGATTACGATTTTTCGTCTTCATTTATTCATCCTTGGAGTCAGAAGATATCAGTGAAAGAAAGTTAAGAGTCAGAAGTATTATGTGCAACTGAAAGGTTCAGAAGAATTGCTTAAACTCTTATGATTCTGATTACCACGTTTAAAGGGCTGAAAATGTAGTAGAATGTGAAAGGTACACAATTTAATGATTAAAATAACCAGATAAGCTTTAAGAATTACTAACAGCTAACTTGATCAAGCTGTTCTGACAAGCTAATCAATTGAATTAATAACAGCTAACTTGACAGCAACTGAGTTTTATGCCAGACCAAGTTTTACCTTTTCTGTTGAGTCATAGGTAATTTTATAACACAAATTACAAATTATAATACATGCATCTGAAAATATTGCACAATCATGTCAAACTGTATTGTACAATCAGCTCTGAATTTTACATATTTGTATCTTCATAGGTTACGTAAGGTTTTAATTTATAGTGTGTAATTCTTATTGAAACTTCAAAACAAATACAGTTTGTTTTTCAGCATTTAATTGTATGAATGATTTGCTTATTAGGAAACTTTCTTTCTATTTAGTTGGTTCTTCATCTTTAGTATACAGGGTGCACCAAAAATGTGGTAGCGCGGTTTAATTATTTAATACACACACTAATTACATACACTAATGAGGGGATGCAAAAATTTGAAGCCTATATCCTAAAAAATCAGAGACACGAGGATAAATATATGCTGAATTAAAATTTTATATATGAGAAAGTTACATTCACAACATCCTGCAATATATCATTATTAAATTATTTTTTTCATTTCTACGAATTTTGTCCAATCTCAGGTTACTGAAAAGAATCGTTGTCCGTCGTTCTTTAAATCCTAACTTTCTTCATTCCGACGCTGCTGTTCATTTCTGTGTCCTGATCTCTCTCTTCGAAATTCAATAAACTCGTGGTTCGATATGCGTATAATCAGCTTTTATCGTAAAGGTGATTCGTGACGATACATTATTGAAAAAACGACATAAGGGAGGGAAATGTATTAGATTAGTTTTTATTTCGGATAAAGGCAGTTATTCCGTTCCACTGTTATTGGATTTTCTTTATGGGTAAAAGGAATGGAAAATGAAGTCAAATTATCCTGTTCATTTTGATATCATCGTTTTCTTTAGTATTGGAGAGACGAAGGCCTTCGGAATTTCTTCAATTTAAAAGATAAACAATGAATTTATTAATCAAATCCTACCCTCTTTGAAAATCAAAATGAATTCATCAATATATATCCATCTGTAAGCTTTGTAGGATAATAAAAATATGTGTCTTTGTATGATGTTCTTGCATAGAAGAGCTACAACAGTCTAACTTTAAGAAGCACACTTAGGAAAAGTGGTACTAAGGGTAAATATAATTAAAAACTTTGTAAAATAAGACATGTAGAAGAGATACTTATCAACAAAGCGATTGTTTCGGGTGTTATAAAATTTCCAACATTCTTCAGCTGCAAAATTTCCACCATCCACACGAGGAAGCAGAAAGGTAAGAAAGTTCTAATTTTTATGCAAAATTAGAACTAGAATTAAATCTTAAATAATTTTAATTTATTATGAAAGGATTTACTATATTTCATATGTGTAACATATCGCGAACGGTTAAGTAAAATGGATATTCGTTTTCTAATATTTTTTCCTGCATTGCATCTATTATCAGATCAGTAACCTAACTTAAAAATAGTGCAGACTGGAAAAAGAAAAGAAACTTGACGTTTATCTGCCAGTAATGTAGGGAGACCTTTCGCTTGATAATCACTTGAGACAAAGCCGCTGCGCGCATGTGCAGCCAGCATCTAGGAACAAGGTACTGGATGTAGCCAATAAACGGACACTGACAGGGTTATTCACCAAAGTCTTGATACGCGCATAAATACAAACGCACATGTTGAAGTCATGGGTAAGATATTTTACCGTTGATGTTAGCTCGCGTGTAATATGTATTGTGAATAAGGCAGTAACAGGACGATTCTGTACGAGAGAGATTAAAGGTTCATTCGGAAGATGCTCTTTTAGACGCGAAATTAAAAATAATTTTAGCAGACGAATGCAGTCGTGGTTAGGTGGAATCTAGGCTTGACGAATTTTCACACTATATTCTGATGAAGAAGGTACACATATACTGTCCCTTTGATCACGCAAGAGAGACGAACTTCTTATTTTGCTGCGTCACTCCATACAAGCACTTACCTACTCTTCCGTCACTATGGGACAACAGAAATAGGTAGTTTGAAATCTAACGCAAGAGCCTTCTTTCAGTAGCATTTAACCTTGTTTTCAGTTTATAACAAACGTAAAATATGATTGAGTTTCATAAAGTAATACCCTCCATCGAGCAACGTGGACACAGGCCCATCGCTAGCGGGTGTGCAGGTTGTGCATCGCACAAAGGCGCCAAGACGATTGAAGAAGAGTTTAGCGAAAAATTAATATCTTTCGAAAAAAAATTCGAAAAAATAAATACTTTTTGTTTAAGTTTATATTGCAGACACCTAGGACACCTATCATAGATAAAGCCCTAAATTTGCCAAAACATTGTAGCGGGGCCTTTTTGCGGAGAATGTCCTTTCCGTTAGGTTTCATCTTACAAGTCTTTCAGTGCTATCTTCAAGATCAGATTTACTGATATGTGATACCATACTATGATGATGATATGGATGGCCATTTTTCGTTTTTATTTTCCTTTCCATTCATGGGTGTCTGTCTGAGATCCTGAGATGTTGCAGAGAGGAGTACTGTAGCATTTGTTGGTGGGAGGGGTTCATCTTGGCTTTTCCTGCTCTTTAGTATTAAAACAATACGAAAAAGTTCAGTACACTATTCACTATACAGACGGCTTGGGGGGGCGGGCGATCCAGGAGTGACAAATATGAATCTGGGAATGGATATGGACCGAAAGGAGCTACAAAGAGCAATACATTTTATATTTGTTTCTACTCGAAGTTGCCTGGTACGTAAATGATTGTTCATATAGAAAGGTAGATCGTGTCCCTTCCTTAGGTGATTCTAAAGTTAATTTTTTTTTTGTTCTATACTGAAGTTTGTATTGTTTTAGTACTAGGACAGTTTTCAGTATTTTACAACCTGATAAGAGCATTCCCCTAATAGAAACACTAGTATAGGCATTCTTGCATGAGGGGGGTGTCTCAAAATATAAAATGCTTTACCAACCTAACAGAAAAGTAACATGAATTGGCGTTCAAATGTTAATTATTTTCTAAAATACATAAATACAATCTACTTTATTTATATTATATATTAATTGAAATATTTAAATAACTTTTGATTCAGGTGGTATTATCGGATCCAAGGGGGGGGGGGTGCGATCTCTCTTCTCTTGAGCACATTAAAAAAATTGTGGAGTTGCTGGGGAGTTTAACCCACTTTTGAACCCAGTTTTATTCTGTCTGCTCTCATCATTGAAAAGATGCAATGGAGAAAGCTCTCCTTCTGTGTACAGTGTTGCTTCCCGTCATGGGTCATTGAATGCTCCGCCGGAACCTAGACCCAGCAATTGCGAAATCGTTGACAGCATTCAAAGACTCATGTTGGGAAGCAACACTGGTCACAGAAAGAGAGCCTTTTCATTGTATTTTTTCAATGATGAGAACAGGTAGAATAAACCTGGATTCAAATTTGAAAGTGAATTGGGCGGGATGACCCGACAGTGGAAAAATTCTTTGTGATACTTATCTCTCCCTCCTTCAAGCATTTCTGAATCCACTACTGATCAGCAATTTGACAAGTCGAGCCAATATTTAAATAACTTTTGATTCAGGTGGTATTTTACACTAGTTGCCTCCAGCGACCAGTTGGTTCGCCATCTTAATAAATCTTGTGTTTCTCACCGGCTTCCTTGGCACTGAAATATCTTACATTCTGATTGGAATTTAAAATTAAGATGGTTACAAACAAGGGCGGCTCTAGGGTAAGTGGCGCCCCTTGCCAGGGCTGTGCCGTGCTATGATGCAGAGATGCGGCTGCATCAGGCGGCACTTCAAAGGGGCGGCCGGCCTGGATTAACCATTATCTACTTGTATAACACGTAAAATTTGAAAAAAAAAAGGTTTTTTTTTTTTTGAAAATTAACGATCATTTATTGCTGTCAGTTGGGGGACAGAGAAAAACAATTTCTGCCAGGCGCAAAGATTGAATACTTATTCAGAATTACATGAAATATCTCATCATTGTCAGAAAGACCATGTTATCTTGTCTAAATATTTGTTCAGGGGAGGGTCTCTTCCGTTCCTTCCCCATGCGCCTATCTGCCTTCGCTCTTTGCTAGGGGCGGCAGAATCCTTATCGTTGAATTCATTGTAAGGAGACTAACAGAGGATTTTTAAAATATGGTTGTATATCGGACAGACATTAATTCAAGTGGCTTTAAAATAGTTATTTTCATTTTTGTATTATATACTATCATTTTCCTTTGCCTCGGCTATGAAAACTTATTTTAATTTTTTCTTTCACCAGTAACATTGCGGCTGCCTGGCTGCTGTCCTTAACTGGCGGCATTATTTACAGTCGCCTGTTAGAAATCTTAAGAAATCTTAAGAAATTTCCCAAACAATAAAAAAATCTTAAGAAATCTTAATCTTAAAAATCTTAAGAAATCTTAAGAAATTTTCTTTTTAAAATCAGGCTGGACAATGACGTACGAAGGTGGGTAGTGTACGTAAAAAGTAATGTACGTAAGTAGTGACGTAGGAACGTGTGGTCCACCCCGGGCGATAAGTGAAAGAAAAATAGAGGATGGCAAAACGTTGAAACTGAGAAAGAATAAGGCATCAGTCGGAAAGACGAAGCAGGCGGCAGAAAGACTAAAATTAGAAATAATGGGGCGCAGGGCCCTAGCTCGGGGTTGGCGAGGCTGGCCCCTTCCAGGAAAATAGGCAGGAGAGGGGCGCAAAACTAGCTGGTTCAAAAAAAGTGGATGCGTGTAATCTTTAAGCGCGGCTGAAGTAAAACTTCTTTGACGTTTACGACACATATCACTGAAATGATTAAACTTTAACTTAAAATAAATATCATTAATTATATTTATTGTTCATGTACTTTACAAAGATTATATGAATGTTATATTCATATTATTTATTGAAAATAGGTACTTGAATGTCATCATAATTTTTTATGTATGAAATTATAGGTTTGTGGTAACTATAATGTGAAACATAAATTTTACTCTCTAAATTTGCTAATTTTCTTGAAAATACAGCATCTATCGTTGTACCGAAACGCGTTGTTGTTTGAAGTCGAGAAGTATTCATAGTTAAATCAAATTTTTCTTTTAAAATATCAACTAACGGCTGAGAATCTTGAGAGCGAAAATTTAACATTAAAATCTAGGAAGTGTCCATGTTGCAGTATTATTCTTTAACTGTTTTCTTATACCACTGTTCCGTCTGGAGGTTGGGTTTGAATGGGGGGGGGGGATGTCCATAGTCTAGTATTATACTTTAACTGTGTTCTTTAACTGGTGTTTTCCTCTATTGGGTTCGAATGCAGGTAGTGTCATTTTTTTTTGTTGTTTTTTCTATCACAGTGTTCCTAAGCGTTGATTTCGTTTGCTGGTAGGTTTCAAATTATTATTCTGTATCCGTGTTTTAAACTGCAGGTTCTGTCTATTGTTTGGGATTGATTGCAGCCAGGGTCCGTTTCTTTGTGCTTTTCCAAAACCATGTACATTATTTATCTAAAAGTAAGGATTATCAAGAACCTCCTGTGTGGTTGGGATTACATGTAAAATATTGTTTTGGATGTACCTTCACAACGCTTATTGATATATAAAATAAAGATTGATACAAAGGTACGGCACTTGGCTGTTTTCTCGCCGTTTCTTTCCCTAAGAGGTTCTGTGTACTTTTACAGGATGAAGTCGGCGAAGGCAGCAGAGCGGTCGAAAAGGTAGGTTTTTCCGTGGTTCTTCTTTTTCAGGATCAGCGTGGAGTATGTGACACATACGTCACTTCCTTTACCGAGCGTTACTTCCGTCAGAAAAAAAAATCTGAGTTACTCCCTAGTTGCGTCTAAAGAAGTTTTACTTCAATAATTTTAACGAGTTTTACCATGTTTTTCAAGATCAACAGAAGCTAAGGGCAACGACTAGTGTGTCCTACACTAGTATGTTAATGCAAATATTTAAATCTGAGTTTTTCCCCTCCTATAAATTTATAATTCTGCTACAACACTCGCGAGCAGCATTTCAAAAATCTATACTCTGGAAATAGTTATCTTTCCTAAGGTAAACTAAAAGGTAACTAGTGTATCTGCTCCGAGCAGAGGAGGCGCAATTCAAGGGTCTATGGGCGCCCATAAGAATGCTTGTAGAGATCTGCCAAGTCGTTTGTAAGGGGAGGAGAATCGGTGGTCTTGCACCGAAAACCTGGTTAAATCACTTCTACTTTGCAACAATACATAAATAATTGCGGTAGTATATACGTTTTCTGAGAGCTTGGGGGGGGGCTCATTTTCGCCCTTAGGTATGAATGCCCACTCAAAGAGCTGCATAAAATAGGTCTGGCTTATGTGACCCTTTTCATACTCATTTAAGCGTAATAAATTTACACATACATACAATGCCGTCTTAGCGCATACGCAAACCCGGCTGTCGCCAAGGGCATCAACCCAAAAGGGGCTTCAGCTCGAAAAAAAGCTCTTCCCAAAATTATTATTTGGAAAAAAAAAACTTAAAATCTTGTCTGACGTCTAACGTCAAACTTAAGAAAACGTCTTCAAGCTTATAAAATAACTTTCGAAAAATTTGGGTTTTATGAAAGGATTCACGACTGTGAAGAGGAAGAGATAACACAGCATTTCGAAAATTTGACTTCTTATTATAAAAACGGCATCAATAAAGAAGACCTCATACTTGATAGCAGTGCATCTCAAACATTACAAAATGGAAGAATGAACAACTCTGCGAGAAATGTATCGATATAAACTATCCGAAAATCAGCAGAAGGAGCAGAAAGTAATAGGGTACTGATCATGATTCTGAAGAGGAGGCCAGTAGTTATGATTCGAAGAGGACAACTTTCAGCATTTCACTTTTGTATTATCATTTGCATAGTAGTACACGACTTTTTCTTTCCGCCTTTCCCAATGTTGAAATCGCGATGCGGATTTTTACTTCCTTGTACGGAGTATAAGGAAGTAATGTGATCCCGAAAAATTTCGGTGGCCAAATTTCGACGAAAAAACCGATTTTGACTCTAAATTTTATTAAAATTTTTTTTCGATGCATCTCATCGTAAGTTAGCATGAACGATCATATAAACGTGTCTGCAACTCATTTTGACCAGCGGCGAGTCTATTTTGGCCAGTTTTTCCATGCCGTCTGTACGTACGTACGTATGTATGTATGTAACTCGCATATCTCAAAAACTATTGGTCGTAGAATGTCGAAATTTTATATTTAGGGTTGTTCTAACATCTAGTTGTGCACCTCCCCTTTTGGTCTCAATCGAATGGATAGTTTATTTACAGGACCGCCCAAAAGATTCAAATATCTTACGCTCTATGGGCCGAAATTCATTAAAACATGCACAATACTCGCAAATCTCAAAAACTATTATTTTCATTTGATTAAAGCATAAAAAACTATCAAAGCTGAGTACCAAATAATTATGGACATTGAAATTCAACATTGGAGAGGTGTTTTAAAAAGAATTGTATCAATAATTAGACTGCTGCCTCACAATGCTTAGCTTTTCGGGGGACAACTGAACATTTGTTTCAGTCTAATAACGGAAACTTCTTAAAGTTGGTAGAACTGCTTTCCGAATTTCGTTTGTTTGTTTGTTTGTGTGTGATTATGGAAACGCTACACTAGGGCGATCTACCAAGGGGGGTGCCTTGGTAGGAGGACTTTCTAAGGGGTTCTAACGCGTATTCACGTTACATCTGGAGAAAAACTTACCAAAACTCCAGACCGTTAGATCGATCTCGCGATGGGACCCGAACCCGGGACACTTGCTTTCCGAGTTTCATCCAGTTATGGAAGAACATATTAGAAGAGTTCAACGCGAATCTAATAAATGTCTGTCACTATTTAAGTAATAACATTCAAGATGAGTTGATAAATTTAATGGGATTGGCTGTTTTAAAAAAGGTTGTCGAAATTACGAAAACAGCTAAATATTTTTCGGTAACCGCGATTGTACTCCAGACGTTAGCCATATTTAAGAACTATTATTAACAATAAGAGTTGCTGCTTTTGACTCCAAACAAATAAATATGAAATTGAAGAATTTTTCATTGGTTTTTTAGAAGCTAGTGATTCCACTGGAGAGAGTTTGACAGAGCTTAATCTGCATTTGGAGAAATTAGGTTTTGGGTTAAAGTGGCTTAGAGGACAAGGATACGATAATGGTTCTAATATGAAAGGAATAAGAATGGGTGTTCAAAACAGAATAACTGAAAAATATCCAAGGGCGTTTTATGTGCCCTGTGCATGTCATTCTTTAAACCTTGTTGTGAATGATGCAGCATCTTCTTCAACAGAAGCAGCAACTTTTTTTCCCTGTAGTGCAAGAACTTTAAACTTTTTTCTCTAGTTCTACGAAACGTTGGGAAGTGCTCAAAAACGATGTTTCCCAAATAACTCTAAAGCCATTGAGTGCTACAAGATGGTCAAGCAGAATTGATGCGTTAAATCCATTACGATTTCAACTTTGCGAAATCTATAATGCATTAATTGAACTAATAGAAGATGTCAACAGGGATGCAGAAACGAAAGTTAGAGCTATAGGGTTAGCAAAAAATATTTAAAATTACAAGTTTATATGTGGTGTAATTCTTTGGCATGACATTTTAGTTGAAATAAACTCAGTTTCAAAGCAATTGCAATCTGTAACGGTCAATTTATCAGATTGTGTAAGGATGTTATCCGAAACTGTAGAAAAGGTAAAAAATTACATGATCAGGTCAAAATTGCTGCAAATGAAATTGCAGAAAATCTTGAAATCAGCATAGAATTCCCAACAGAAACTGAAGTTAGAGCCAGAAGAAAAAAACTTCAATTTGATGAAAAATCTGTCTACAAGCCTTTAACTGAGGAGAATTAATAAAGAAGTAAATAAATTTAAACTTTTTAAACTATATTCTGGACATTGCATATAATTCTCTAAATGAACGATTCACGCTTCTGGAAACCCATAACAAAAATTTTAAGTTTTTATATGATACAAGAAAACTGTAAATAGCTGCGAGATAAAATTTCATGCGGGCGGCAACCCCTAGCGTGCAGTGTATAACAGCGGGAGAAACGACTCTTGCCAAAGGAGTCTGACAGCACGCCAAATCGCCAGAGAGCACTTTAATCCGGCCTGCCCAGCGTCTCGTTTGTAATACTCCTGCCACTCCTGGAGCGATCAGGTTGGCCATTTTTAAATGCAAATCTAATTGCCATCCTTGCGTGGAACCAAGTAATGTTCATTTAATATCGGAATTATCACTTTTAAATTTCTGGTGGTTTTAATCTGAATAATGCTTCAAGGCAGTAAGTTTCTGTAACTCATGTTGAGTCCAATTTAAATAATATAAAAAAAAAAAAAAAAAGAAAATTAACAGTCCAGGATATTTCAAGAGATAAACAGACTCAAAAGGCTTTTTAAGGGGTTTAATTATAAATAGGTTTTTTTTTTTTTTGAAACCACGGAGGTATATTACAGAAGTAGACACTTTCCTAGGCTGCTTGCATAAATTTTTGGTACCAAGCTTCAATAATGTTGACACTGGAAGTCTAGTAACGTACAGCGATCCTAGCGGTTAAAGAATAAAGGATTTCCCGCGCTTTATTCTTTTACCGCTAGGAATGTAACCTCTATGGCAACCACGTAACAAACAATTTTGCTTACGTGGTTGCCTTAGTAACAAATGATTTTTTTTTTTTAAAAAGGAAACAAAAATGTTCTGGGAATGGCTTTGAAATCATTATCGAGTATTTTGTATTGCATGAATTTAATATTTCATATGAGTTTAAATTTAGCAGGAATTTAAAACTTAAAATTTGTAGCCACACGTAATAAATGTAAATACTGTTTGTTTAAGTACGATCGTTATTATACATAAACACTTTTTAAATAGTGTCTTCTCTTCGATGGCTACACAGCAGTGACCAATTGAGGTGTTGCGCCATCTGTAGACAACAATGGCTTTATCCCACTTTCTAAGAGAGGTCAGTGCCGTGCTTTGGGGGGTGCGAAGGGTGCAACCGCACCGGGCCGCAAAAAATCGAGGACCGCAAAAAATCGAAGGCTGTAAAAAATTTCGGTCAAAAAGAAAAAAAACTTAATGAAGAGAGAGAGAGAAAAAAAAAAGAATCGATTGCACATGCAAATACAGTGGTCCCCAACCCCCGAGCCGCGGACCGGTACCGGTCCGTGGATCAAATCATACCGGGCCGCACAAGGAACATTAAATTATTTCCATTTTATATCACAGTTTGCACGGAAACTCAAATGATGCAAAGCGCGAAAAAGCTGAGCCACTTACAAGCGATTGCCCGCGTGACCTTGTAGTAGGCGCCATAGGCACCACTTGGGAGAACATAGGGAACACCATTACACAAGTATGGCAATCCTGCAACATCAGATATAAAAAGACATGCAGACACCCACAATTTACATTGTATATACTAAACCGATAGCTAATTTTGAAGGGAAATAACTTTGATTCGCAGACACACCGTCGTCGGGCACATGATGGAACGGAAAGCTATTTTTATCAAGTAGAAAAGCGAAGTGAGAAACGAATAAAACTGAAATACAGAATAGTTGATTACAAATAAATAAATAAATAAAAGAAAAAGTTTTAGAATGATGCAAAAATAATTTACAAAACAGTATAAAAAAAAAAAAAAAAAAAAAGTAGTAAAAGTTCTTCTGGCAGTTAGTATTTTCAGAGTCGGCTGGAACCGATAGTAAAGTAAGTGTTTTCAGTTTTATGAATTGCTAAGGTTTCTTGGTAGTCACGGCTTCAAAACCTTTATTCAGTTTTCTGCGCTTTTTATTGTGTTTCTAGTACTGTATCATTGTCTCCAATGCCTAAGACTGGTATTGGTTCCAGACATGAATCGGGAGCAACAAAGAGGAAACGTAAAGAGCAAAATGAGAAAACGACTAAGTTAATGCGAGGGTCTTTGCTGAAGCACTTTCGACCTGTGACTGAATGTGCGTCCTCAAGCAATGAAGCACAAAACATTCCAAGTATTGATAAAAGCCCTTCAAATGCAGCTTTGGGTGTATCATTTGCGTCTTTTCCTCAAAGTGAGTCGATAAGGAATACTGTAGAACTTTCTTCTAGTAATTTGTTGGATGTGGCTTCAAAACCTGATATAGTAGATCAATGTGATTCTAACTCAGTATTCAACACTGTCAATAAAATATGCTTTAACACCTTCGCGACGGGGAAGCGCAAACGCCCACTTATCTTTGAGACCGGCAGTCTCTTTCACTTCTGTCCAAGGCTGGAGAATTTTTTGCTATTAACCCTAAATCCATGAAATTACAGAAATATCAACGTGTTGTTTAATAATGTTCCGTAGAGTGAGTATTTAAACGGTTCTGTAACTATATTTAAACGTTTATTGCTGGCACGTATACGTGACAGTCGGCGCGAAAGGGTTAATAATGCTGAAGGTTGTAGAAACTGGCAAAAAAAATTAAGTAAATTATCTGCTCACGACACGAGTCATCTGCTGGTCATAAAAGGTGCCATAACTCATGGGTTGAACTAGAAAATCGACTTCTCAAAAAGTGTACAATAGATGCAGAGCAAGAACAAATTATCGAAATTGAGAGAAAGCATTGGCGTTCAGTTTTGGAAAAACTTTTCTCTATTGTGCAATTTTTGGGACAAAGAAACTTACCCTTTAGTGGTACGGACGAAAATCTGTACAGTGAAAATAACGGAAATTTATTGGGTGTCGTTGAACGGATGGCTAAATTTGATCCAGTATTGTCTGAACATTTGAGAAGAATAACAAACTCAGAAATCCATGATACATATTTGGGAAATAGAATCCAGAATCAAGTTATTGAATTAATAGTCCAAAAGGTTGTTCAGTCAATTTGCTTAAGAATTAAAGAATCTAAATATTATTCTGTAATTTTTGGTTGTACACCAGATATAAGCCATCAAGAGCAAATGACAATGCGATATGTTGACATTGACGAAGACGGCAATATTTCTGTAAATGAGCGATTTGTAGGTTTTATCTCAATAAGCGACTCTTCAGGTGCTAATCTTTGTGACGCTCTTCTGAAAAAACTCTCTGCTCTTGAACTTTCCATACATGACTGTCGTGGCCAGGGTTATGACAATGGGGCTAATATACGTGGAAAAAACAAAGGTGTCCAAGATCGTATTTTAGAATGAAATGAAAAGCTCTTTTTGTTCCTTGTGGTTGCCACAATTGGAATCTTGTATTGGGTGATATGGCACGCTCATCAACAGCTGCAATTACATTCTTTGGTATTTTACAACGTATTTACATTTTATTTTCTGCATCGACGAACATATGGAGTATTTTTAAGAAACATGTCCAAAATTTAACCGTTGACCCATTATCTGAAACCCGATGGGAATGCAGAATTGACAGCGTACGAGCTATCCGTTTTCAGACTGGTGACATATATGACGCACTAGTTGAAATATCTGAAACGTCGAATGAAGCAACATGTCGAAGTAAAGCTTTATCCTTAGCAAATGAATTTAAAAAATATAAATTTTTGGTATCACTTTGTATTTGGTATGAAATATTATCGCAGTTCAACTTTGTCAGCAAAATATTTCAGAACAGAGCTATGATTATTGATACTGCTTTGATACATAATAAAAATACGATAGCCTTCTTAAAAAATTTTAAGGAAGATGGTTTTCAAAAAGCTAAAGAAGACGCCAAACTGTTAGCTGTAGAACTGGAAATTGATGAAAATTCCATAAAATTTCCAGACATTGCATCAATATACGTCGGAGAAAAGTTAAAAAGCAGTTTTCGTATGAAGCTGAAGATGAGCCAGTGACTGCTCCCGAAACTAATTTTCGAATTAATTTCTTTAATGTTCTTTTGGATAATGCAGTGGTTTCAGTGGAAGAACGTTTTGGTCAATTAAATGTGTTTAAAGAAACATTTGGATTTTTATTCAATTTCGCAGAACTTCATGAAGATGAAAATTTAAAAAATTCATGTCTAAATTTAGCAAGATTTATGGGAGATGTTAATGGAATAGAGCTTTTTACAGAGTTGAAAATATTTTCAAGAACTATTTCCTTGAAAAATACTTTTACAATACTTATATTGAAACATATTGCTCAAAATAGACTGCAAGAAGTGTTTCCGAATTTGACTATTGCCCTGCGCGTGTTATTAACTGTGCCAGTTACAGTGGCATCAGCTGAACGATCCTTCTCAAAACTTAAATTAATAAAAACATACTTACGATCAACCATGTCACAAAATCGACTCAACTCATTGGCAATTATTTCAATCGAGAATGACTTGGTATCGAAAATTAACTTTTCCGACGTTATAGATACCTTTGCTAATATAAAGTCCAGAAAAATTTTATTATAATATGTTAACCTTTTCGCCCCGGCTCTCGCTTGAGAATTTTTGTCCCAGAAAACGGCAGAATATTGAAGATTTCCTTTCTCTACTTTTCAGCTGAAGTACACACCTTGTCTTTTGTATTGTCAACTGCTGGTAGGTGGGAGAAAATATGACTGGCCACACAAGTCCTCAAACAAAATGCAAATCTAGATGCCGAATCCCGCTCAACTGACTAGGGTCAGTTATTAACCGGTAGTTAGACAACTGTCAACTACCAGTTTCTCTCCAGACAATTATCTACTAACACACCTGACCCACAGTATAAGAAAAGAAATTCTCGTCTCTAGAAATTCCATCTTCCATCAAGGGTGAAAGGATTTGCTGTCAAAAGAGAGGAAAGAAGTCTTGGGTAAGGCACTTCCACCAGCGCAGTTCTTCAGTCACTTTTTTTTTTTTTTTTTTGGTACAACTGTTGTACCGCTTGAGTCAGAAAGTTAATGTATTGTAATGTAAAAAATTTATTATAATCTTGTATTTTTCCCCTTGAAAAATTCGTAATTATATCAAGAGATCGGCTTAATTTACTATTTTAATTGAAATCCATTAGTTATCAACAATTTCACTCTCTTAAGTCTTAACATTTCTTGATGTTAGTTTTACATTTAACGATATTTAATTTAAATCAGCCAACACATTTCTAGTGCATAACTATTTTTGGGAGCTGTTTCCATTATCTGAAGATCAAAGAAACCTGTTATTTATCTTGTAGAATTATTATTGTCTTGGTTATTTTTACCTTGATCAAACAACGGACCTAGAATTCATGTTTGATTTTTGTGGTGCTAATTATTTTGTGACAAAACGTGGACACCCGCCCCCCTTCCCGGAAATGAAGTCACACCACCGAATATGACATTTAGAGCTACTTGCAGCTTTTCCGGGTATTCCCTCCACAACTTGGATTTTCATCGGAAGAAAAAAGAATTTTCTGTACATTGGCACCACTCAGAAGTTGCAAACAAGGTTTACAGAACCACGAGGATGCATGTCTACCGCATGTTCACGATTTTCTTCAGTGGTCCATCGCGAATCAAACTCTCTAAGTGCAAGTAACTAATCTGACTATAACAACGGTGCAACTTTTTTCAACTTAATTTGCTTATAAAATGTCATTGGCTCAACCATGATAGAAGGGAATTATTTATTGTGAAAACGGATGATATTGCAGGTGATGGGATTGTCTTCAAAACAATCGGTAAGCTAATTTTTAAAAATTCTTTTTGATATAGTTTATTGAGCATAGGCATAACATACTATGGGCAAGAGGGGGCAGTTGCGCCCCCTCCCCTAATATTCAAGAAAATTCAGAGGTAACCCATTTCAAAATGATCGATAATACAAAAAATTTCCCCCCCCCTCAATATTTCATGCCAGTTTACGCCTATGCTATTGAGTATTCAGAGAATTAAATTCAATTAAATGAAATATTTTAATCTTTAATTTTCGGGTCCTATCTGTAAAAATTGTTCTGTTATGTTTTTTTAAGGTACTCTTGTTTTAAGCGGTCACACGTTTCTTTTAATTATATTTGAAAAGCTGCAGTTACGTTGTTGTGTCTGCCTTTAAGACCAGTGGCCTAACTTAACATGCTCGCATCCTGTATGCGAGTGGGCGTGAGGGCTTCCTGAGAAATATTCTGACTATAAGCTCCCTTTTTGTTGGAAGTTAGGGTCGTAAAAATTTGCCAATCAATATTGCATGCTTAAAAGTTAGTTGATGAATGAACATTGTTAAAATTCTCAAAAAGATATAGTTTCTTTATTTAATGTAGATGTGTCATACAGATTCTACTTTCTGTTCTTTCTTAAGTTGTCCAATGCAAACTTATCGTCCCAAGTGCATAATAAAGGCTGATTAATATTTGAAGTTGGTTCGAAAAAGCAAACTGTACAAAAACAATCTTGTGAAATAAAAAACATTATGTGCGTGCGTCGATAATTGTCTTAAACTACATAAGTAGAGTGAAGAACAATTTATAAGTACTTTATGACGGACAGATGACTCAATTTTAATTAAAATTTAATACCTTTTGAATTTTGGAATCACGCACGAAACATATGACGAATCCCAACCATAACTAGGTAATATGTGTGTGTGTGTGTGTATGTATGTATATATATATATATATATATATATATATATATATATATATATATATATATATATATATAGGGGAAAGGGCCGCAACAATTGATCCTCGCACCGGGCCGCAAAAACTCCAGGCACGGCCCTGGAGAGGTGTCCCCTCCTAAAGATTTAACTTCGTAGAAACTTACGTTATCAGGAACACAAATGCTAAAATTACAGTTACACTTGCTTATTTTTAGTGAGTGCGAAATACGAACATACGTTCATTCATATTTTCGTATAATAATGCACATCCCTCTGTCTTAAAGAATTGTATAAGTTAATTTTCACATGTCATGATTACGCTATTAGATGATGCCACCTAAAGCACTGAGGAACTTAACAACGCCGACATTCAGCGATTGTGCACAATAAAAAGGCATTCATAATTTCTGCAGAAAATGCATACTCGTATACTAAATACTTCATCAAAGATTAAATGGATTACTGAATGTAGGTAATGGTGAACGAACGTGAACAGTTAATTTCTTGTAGAAAAAATACTATCAGTTTAGTATATTTGAAGTTTACGCTCTTTCCATATTCGATATTATTTAATTTAACAGCTAAACTGGCGCGTAGTCAGAGGAGGAGATTTTAGAACATATCCCATGCTTCCCAAAAATATTATTACTTAACTGTACAAATAGCAAAACGGTTCAAAGAAAAAAAAGAATTAAAAAAAAAAAAAGAAAAGAAAAACTCTCTAAAGTTTCAATCCGAAAAATCGGTTTTTTCTTTCACAACAAAATTGCAACAACACTATATTCTATTTTGCGGACAGGTAACTGCGACGCAGTCAGAGGAGACAATATTAGAACGTATTCCATGCCACCCAAAACATTAATGTTCATTTGAAGAATTTGTAAAACGCTTTGGATTTTTTTAAAGGCCAACAATTTTTACCTTTCTCATATCTCAGCCCAAAAAGTATTTATTTATTTATTTATTTTTTTTTTTTACTTTCTGAACAAAATTGGCATTAGTTGCATATACTTTGAAAATAGCTAAACAGGGTCGTAGTTGGAGGAGGAGCTATTACAATGCATTCCATCCCACCCAAAACATTAATGATTATTTGAGAAGAAATAATGAAATATATTCGATTTTTAAAAAACGGCTCAGATCGAAATTTTTTTTTTCTTTCCCCAATAAAGTTGGCGTTAGTTTGGTATTCTTCGAAAATATCTTTACGGAGGCGTGGTCAGAGGAGGTGATATTAGAATGTGTTCCATCCCACCGTGTGACCTAATTTCACAATTCGTTGAAATCAGCTTTGGTTTTGACGGAGAGAACCTTACTTCTCTCTCCTCCTCGAAGCTAGGCCACCGTTACTTAAAAGAAAAGAAAAGAAAAAGAAAAAGTATATGCAAAGCTACTTGGGAAAACTGTAAATTACAAGTTTTATCTCAAACACTTTTTCAATGATAAAAAAAGTTTAAAAGAAATGGGAAATGCGGTTTCTTCCCCTTTTTAAATTGTGTTTTCATTTTATCGATATATTGCGAGCACTAGTAGTAGATTTACAAGATTTCATTGGGGGGCGTAGCCAGAGGGCGTGGCTGATACAGCTCCAGCCGCCCCCGGAATGAGTGAACGTAAGATATTGAGAAAAGTAGCTATTTGTCGATAAACATGAGAGTTCTCCTTTAGAAATTTAACGTTCATTTGCGGACCTGAGACGAACTCAGAGCCTTACTATTGCATGAGCAAATCGGGACTTTGGTCAGAGCCACCGGCTCGAAAGGGACCCCAATTTCAAGTATTGTTCTACTTTCTCTTCTGGCTTTTTTTTCCCCTCTTAACGATATTGTACCACAACACGAAAGATTTAAAACCCGATTAAAAAACTTATTTTGTTATTTTGAATTCAGTTTTATATGTGAACATTTTTATGAAAAAAATGACCCATTAATCACACCGCTAAAAAAAAAAAAAAAAAAAAAAAAAAAAAAGCATATATCGATTTTTATAAATCAAAATGAATTTTAGTTCTTCAGTAGTCAACCAACCCCGATAAAGAATCCTGGCTACGTTACTAATTCGATTGTATTGATACATTCAGATGAAAGTAATAAAACGTATAAATAATAATTTAATAACTCTTAAAAAATTTATCTATGAACCCTTAGCCCTACTACACACTTCATTTATTTTATTTTAGCAGTATTAATTTTAAATTTAATTACTTACATATAAAACTCAACATAATCTGAAGTTAACTGGTTATTTTAAAACACTATTTAAACGCACCAGAAATTAACTTTCACACTATTAAATATACAAAATTTGAAGTTTATTAACAGCCGCTAAATTTCTCACCAGTCAAGTACCCCCGACTCCATTAAAGTTGGGTTGTTTTTACAAATTAGTAGCTAAACCAGCCTTCACCAGTAGGTCACGGAGGTATTACGAGGTCAAGTTTAAACCGTAGAGGGACTTCGAATGAGTGAAGGAAATGAAGTTCAAATGATGTACGGTGGCGAGGAAATGAAGAAGTTGAAGTGAGGCACCCGTACAAAACTTCGAATGTGTGAGGTACGAAGGAATGATGGTTCGCCATGTCCGAATCGTTTAATGGAAGAGCGGCGGATGGCAGAGGGAGGCATAAATCTTTTCGGGGAGTTTGTTTATTGGGGGAATTACGGAATTGATGTATGTTGCTGGTGTTACATTCTTCAACGGATTAATAGCCATGGCTTCGGGATGGGTGAGTGAAAATAAATATATTCAGAATGTGCTGCATTACACATGTTGTTGTTGTTGTTGCTTATCCTCTTTAAAGATCTGACATAAGTCAGATCAACTCCAATAGATTGTTGACCGAGAGAAAGTCTATAACTAAAAGGGGAGCAGATGTTAAGTCCTCCTTAGAAAGTCCGACGCAACTCAGTATGTGCTCTGGAGAGGCTGGATGATCACAGCATTTCTTGCAAGTGGGGTGGAATTTTTTGCCATGTTCGTACGAAAGACACTTTAGGTGGCCACTTTTAAGTCTAGCAAGTGCAGTCTGGGAGCCACGATCACATTTAATTTCCAGTAGAACGCCAGGGGATGTTCCGGTGTACCATTGGTGCGCAGGTGGAATGCGCCAAATTGAATTTAATTTAGATTTTTCAATTGAGTACAGTTCTTGGTGAGTAAGCGAAACACCAGTGGTCTTTTGTCCTCACTGCCTTCTTTTGCTAATCTATCTGCAACCTCATTACCACAAATGTTAACATGTGATGGGATCCATTGGAGATGGATGTCGTGGTTCTGGTTCTACATATTAAATATTAGGAAAATTGAATGAACGTTGTGTGCAAACAAAAAATAAAAAAAGTCTGTAAGTAATAGTTGGACGCGGAAATGCAGACATTTGTAAGGGGAAAAAATGACGATTGTGCACGCCCATAGTTAAACCGTTTTTAGTTTTAAAAAAAGAGGCCACGAATTCAAACGTATCTATACATATGTACACAAAGGAAATAAAATGCAAAATAGCAAGAATATCATTAACCAGAAAGATCCATGATGCCAAGCGTATCGATCGATGAAACACTTTCCAGCACACTATTTTTGCATTTAAATCGGGCGAAGTTGCAGCAAGATTATCGGCCGTGTAGCGGAGGACTTTTTTAAGGATTTCTAATGCGTATTCCTGTTACATATGGAGAAAACCGACCGAAATTCCGTTTGATTGGCCAGACAGTGGTGGCGCCAGTTTGAATGGGGGAGTTCACCACCACTGACCGACTAAAGGGGGGGATCCTAGCGGTTAAAGAATAAAGGATTTAAACCGCTTTATTCTGTTACCGCTAGCAGTGTAATCACTATGGCAACCACGTAACAACCAATTTTGATTACGTGGTTGCCTGAGTAACAAATGAATTTTTTTTTTAAAAAAGGAGACAAAAATGTTCTATCATGAGATGAATAAAATATTGAGTTTATATTTGTTAACGACTGCGTATAGGGTGGCTGACGAAAAAGAACTTTTTGTCTGCTACAGCGGACATTTAAGCCAGAAAATTGCTTTGAATTCATTATCTAGTTTTTTATATAGCACTAGCTGAAGTACCCGTTCTTCGCACGGGAATGAATGGACTTTTTGATATTACGATTTGTGGTGATTACTATTCATTGTAATAAACAGATATAGCAAAGTGGATATCGCGTTATATTGTGTCCAATAATCATGCATACCGAATTGCAAGGCAATCGTTTGTACGGTGCAGAAGGCCATGCGGCGTAGCGCAATCTAGCGCAATAGAGTTTATGCGGCGTAGAGTTCCATGCGGCGTAGCGCAATAGAGTTTTAGCGAAACGGAGACGTCAAAAATATTTTTCGCTTTCAGATATCGATGTATACGAATTTTCATGACTATCGGCTGGACAGTCCTGAAGTTCATGTGTTGACGCGACATCTAGTGTCAAGTTATAGGAAAATGGATAGCGCCAAACGCTTCCCCGTGTTCAAATATCTATGTATACCTATTTTCATAGCGATAATTTGCAGAGTCAAGAAGTGATACACTGCAAGGCCATCTAGTGGTTCAATAAAGTAATGATTTGCTACAGCGCCGTCAAGTGGCGAGTTATAGCAAAATGGATAACGCCAAAATATTCTCATTGTTCAAATAGCTATGTATACTGATTTTCACAGCGACCGTGTTCAACTATCTATGCATAACAATTTTCATAACGATCATTTGCACAGTCAAGAAGTGATACACTGCAGGGCCATCTAGTAGTTAATTAAAGTAATGATTTGCTACAGCGCCGTCAAGTGGCGAGTTATAGCAAAATGGATAACGCCAAAATATTCTCATTGTTCAAATAGCTATGTATACTGATTTTCATAGCGACCGTTTGAATTGGTCAAGAATTTGGCCTGCTGCAGCGTCATCTAGTGGCGAGTTAAAATAATAATGCATTGCAGTGTCATCTAGTGGTGAGTAACATCAAAAGGAACGCAGTTAGTATATATTCTTCGTGCTCAAATGTGTAAGTACAAAAAATTTTATGCCGGTCGGTCGAACGGTATAGAAGTTGATGCTTTGCAGCGCCATTTAGCGGCAAGTTACAGCAAAATGGATAGTGAAAAATATTCTCCGTGTTCTAATATTCGCGTGTACCAAATTTCATCGAAATCAGTTGGACGATATTCGCATAGCAAACGGCTGAACGGAATAGAATTCAACGTTGTGCTGCGGCACCAAGTGGCAAGTTAAGGAAAACGGATAGCATAAAAACCTTCTCCATCATAAAAGACTTAGGTGAACCAAATTTCATCGTGCAACGGTGCTCAACGGTGCTGGAGATTTTCAACCTCATAAACACATACCAACATTCATTTTTATCTATAACCAGTGTTATTATATATACCAGTCTCAAATAAAATCCAGTTCCAAATCTAAGCCTCGCCAAAGTGCCAACATACGCCATTTTGCAAGAGTTTTTTCAGGGAATCATTCGAAGCATTGACTTAGCAGCAATCAATATGGGAAATGGTTCGACCGCCAAAGAGTAGCACGCATTTATTTGAAAATTGGAATCCCTTAATACAGCCGATTTTTTTTAAATTATCAACTATAATGTGTTTTATTCATCGTTACTCCGATGTACTAAATGAGAAGATTTCAATTTTCTGAAATTTGGCGGAATTCCCCCAACTTAAATCAATGTACTCAATTGGCGAGAATTCTGAAGTTAGATCGCTTGAAATCCCTTAATAACTGCATTATTTCTTCACGGATCATTAAAATTTAACGCCGTATTCTAATAAAACCTTTGCACTTGTTTTCAAAAATCTATTTCCTTAAGCTCTCAATAAATTGCGCAAAGCCGAAAACTGTGCAAACCGCTAGAACTCACTTACTCAAAATCCATATTTCAGCCATTTTATTTTTTCGCCAAACTAAAAAAATTTACACATTAGCCTCGGAAATCTTCAATTCTTATTGTTTTGCGTGTAAAGCATTACATTCCTGCTCTGATTTCCCATGCACACGATATTATAATTGAAAAAAAAAATAACCTTACGAATATAAACTAACAAAAAAAAAATCATTATTATTCTTTTATTTTTACTTTGAGAATTTAAAACATTTTATTCGGCAAAATCGCCACACATGGCAACCACGATCCTTATTTCACACTTTTTTCACTACAGGGGTTACAATTACGGAAAGCTTTTTGCGTGAAGAGCATAAAAAAATCTCTTAAATTCCGGGAACGGGTGGACTTTCAAAGTTTTAAAGTGGACTACGATTTATTCTATATTATTTTACATATCTGTGCTAAATTTCAGGCCGATAGGTCCATTTTTGTGGATTTGTATACGAACGACATTTTATACGGCAAAATCGCCACACATGGCAACCACGATCCTTATTTCACACTTTTTTCACTACAGGGGTTACAATTACGGAAAGATTTTTGCGTGAAGAGCATAAAAAATCTCTTAAATTCCGGGAACGGGTGGACTTTCAAAGTTTTAAAGTGGACTGTGATTTATTCTATATTATTTTACATATCTGTGCTAAATTTCAGGCCGATAGGTCCATTTTTGTGGATTTGTATACGAATCAAATCCACAAACAAACAAGCAAACAAACAAACATAATTTCATTTTTTTTTTATAAGATTTTAAAACTCAGAGATATTGATGACAAAACGCTAGAAAAGAACTGTATCAATCTCCAGTCAATACTTTCGATCAAAAATGAATCTGACATTAATGAGAGTGCTCTACAAGAAGAATTACGTGATGTATCTAGAATGCTGCCATATTTAATGAAACCTTTAGATGTTTTAAAATATTTGGTTAAAAATAATTTAATTTCTTTGTATCCAAATACTGTCATAGCATTGAGAACTTTGCTAACACTCCCAGTGTCAGTCACTAGTGGAGAAAGAAGTTTTTCTAAATTAAAATTAATCAAAAATTATCGAAGAAGTTCAATAAGCCAAACAAAATTAAGAAACCTGTCAATAATTTCTAGTGAATCAACATTGGCTGCTATTTCTAAACTACACATCCCTAATCCACGAATTTGCTAAAGTTAGAAGAGTAAAATTATAATAGTCTGTTGTTAATGTTAGTAAAATAAATATAGCATTTGTACATTTTGTGTAGTTTTGCTTTTAAATTATAATGAGAATTTATTTTAAGGAAGAAACATTTAAGGGGTGCTGTGGCGTACACAGGGAACGTCCCCGTTTAACGGGGGATGAGATTAAATGTAATCCTTTCGTTAAAAATAAAAAATGAATGGATTTCATGTTAATTTTTTTTCGGGGAGAGGGAGGGGGGGGGGGTTGAACCGCTTACCCCCCTTTATACTGAAGAGGCGGCATTTTGAAGACACGCATCATACTGAGAAAATCTACCGCACGGCCCTGACTGACACCCATGGCAACTGTTAGCTACCTACCACAGTGTCTTTGGTTTCACTGACTTTACGAGCTCGTATACCGTATGTACTGGGTCAGTTTTTGGCAGTGCCGGGTATTCATTGGGTTACCCTACAGTCCAGAGCAATGCCGTATATTCTCTATTGAATACTAATATGGTATTGCAAAATCATAATTTTGTTTCAAAACTGAATTATGTATAGGGGCGCCACCTCCCGAGACTCGGCTTTATTATGTTATTTTCCAACTGAATAAGTACATGGAATAGTAAAGTGATACTTTTGTTCCGAAGACTGAAATTTTTTTAATGTAGGGGCTCTAAATCGTTGTTTGCACAAAGGCGCCTGACACATCCGTGACGGCCCTGCGTGGACATAATGTTTATAGTTTAGTACACAAAATAACACTTACCAGATCACGTCTTAAGCCTTGTGTCTCTAGGCCAGGTGGTAGACTAAGTAAAAGATAGCTAGAGGATGTCTAGGAAGACCTGATAAAGATAAAATATTAGAACTGGAATTCTCAAGCCCAGAACCGTGTGAAGGATGTAGGGCTGTCCTGAAGCAAGCTCGAGTCCTCAGTGTTAAGCCAATAAATAAGTACTGTTAAGGCAATGAGTAGTGGTAGTCGTAGTAGATCACATCCTGAAGATACGAATAGTAAAATTAATAATTTAGATTTTTTTTTTAAATTTTATGGTTCGGCAGAGAAAATTCTAAAGTAAGCAATGATCTTAGGGTGCAGAAGACGATTCCTCACGCTTGTATATTTACAATGGAAGAACATGTAGAATGAGAATAAATGAGGCACATTGGGAAGTGTTTAAATACTACGAGCGTATGCATAATTTATTTTCGTTCTTTTTATCTTATATATATAGATGTGTGATTATTTAATGTTTTATATCTGGCATCAGAACGGGACACTTGTGACGGAAGCTTATTGTGAACCATGCGCGTGCTGTTGAGGTGGTAGACTAAGAAAAAGATAGCTAGAGAATGTCGAGAAAGACCTGAAAAAGATAAAATGTTAGAACTGGAAATGTGTGAAGAATGTAGAGCTGTCCGTAGGCATTTTGAATCCTCAAGGGAATGTCAAGCCAGTGTGTAGTACGAGATCACGTCCTGAAGATATGAATAATACAATAATATAGTATATATATATATATATATATATATATATATATATATATATATATATATATATATATATATATAAATATACACATATGTATTTGCTTTGACCTTCAACAGAGGAAATTTTAATGCTAGGAATAAGCTCAGAGAACTTAGAGTTTAGAATATCCTTACCTTTGTGTATCCTTACCTTTGGAGACAGAAGGAACATTCTAAATATTCCTCATGTAATAGAATAAGAATAAACGAGACATATTGGAAAGTGTTTGAATATTTAGAATAATTTATTTTCTTCCTTTCTATGATATATATATCGATGTATAATTATTTCATGTTTTATATCTGCCATCGGAATAGGACACTTGTGACAACAGCTTCTCGTGAACTATGTGCATGCTGTAAATTCGTATTAAGCATCAATCATGCACAATTTTGAATAAGTTGCACTACCTTTATGAAACAAAATAAGCATAAGGAACTGCAAAATGTCCTGATACTTCTTAAGGAGACAAAAACAGAAAAACTACTGCTATATTCCACTTAATATGAACTTCTTTAATCCTGCATTTAAAAAAGCTTTATGATGATACATCTAATGTTTTACAACAATGCCTCCCTTTGAAAAAAGTACTAGGAATGAAAATAATATAAATTCCTTGAAATTATTCAGCAAATTGTACAATATTGAAAGAAATTTTGTAATTAATCCAGCACCCAGTCAATCAATGGTGATATTTCATACACTCACAAGTTTGTATTAAGTATTCAACTTAATTCACTCAAACTTTTTGAGCAGAATATTTACGTCCTGCTTTTTTCTTTTTCTCTTACTTTTTATCCAATATCAGTTATTATTAAAAGATTCATTTCACATCTCAATTCCAATCTTCTTTCAATCCCACCCCCATTTTACTTTTCACTTCTGTTTAACATTGGTCCCCCTCACTCTTCAAAATTCAATAAACCTGCGGTTAGGGGTGCGTATAATCAGCTTTTTTATCGCAGAAAGAGATATCGCGACGATAAATTATATACCGAAATCGGTATGGGAATGAATATAAATTAGAATACTTTTTGTTTGGAGAGAAAGGCAATTTATTCTGTAGCAATTGCGTTATTGGATATTTTTTTTTTACTTGTGGAAAGGAATCAAAAATGAAGTTGAAAATCATCTCTTCATTTGGGTATTTCCGTTGTCGATAATATTAGAGGATTAGGGAGGATGATTTCCTTTTATTACATTCTTTCTCGTTATGAAGAAGAATGAAATCTCTTGAATTGATTATTCCTCTATTGCATCATGTTCAAAGTGAAATGAATTCATGAAAGCGAATTTTCCTTTATGCTAAACGCTTCGGTTAATCTTGTTGACAGTAAAAGCATTTCTATATTTCGACAGAAATTTCCTTTTAATAGAATCTTGCAAATTATAGAAACTGGTAATTTTTGTATTTTTAAATAAATGTATAACACTACTTTGAATTATTTTTTAAAGTTTTAAAAAATAATGAAGTGCGGAGTTGAAATTACTGACAATCTGGAGACCAGCTTTTTGGCGTGTTGTACGAGAATGGTTTATTGTTATGATCTAGTTGGAATGACATCCCATTACGAAGTGCAACAGACGATCACAGCAATAAAATGCCATTACATGTCCACTAGATGCCCCATGGTTGGCTGCAGCTTTTCTGATGGAAAGTTTTGGAACATCTTCTCTACAGCCCAGATCTCGCACCCAGTGATTTCCATCTTTTTGGGCAGCTGACGAAAATTTGGCAGAACGGCATTTCCGAGCCAATTCAGCAGTTCAGGACGCCGCCTCGTTAAGGGGTTTAGCTACCATGGCCCTGATTTCTCCAACGCCGGTTTCAATACATTGGCATGCAAATGGAACAAATGCTTTGATGTCCACGAAGGCTATATTGAAAAGCAGTCTGTCAAAAATGGTTTACTACGTTTATGTATCTCTGGTTTTCGCGAATAAACATTTCGATTAAGTATGTTTCGGATATGTTGTCTTATTTGTGAACAAACCACGTATAATATTTCATTAAAAGAACCACAGAATTTAATTTTAGTGTGTTTTTTTTTTACTAAAAACTCAGTTTTTCTCTACGAAAACAATTAAAACGAAAGGAAATAGGTATTTATAGTATTTAACATTAAAAAAAAAACGCTAATGAATACAGAATAAATATATCTTGTATTGATGCGTAGTCTTAGTGATTGTAGTATTTGGAATATTTTAATTTTAAATAATCAGGCATATGTACAAGAACATTTATTATTTCATAAAACCATTACTGAGCCGCCAGCTTGGAACTGAAGGGCCTGTAATGCTGCATTCTAATCACCCGAGCGTACAGTCGTGAGTTTGATTCCCACTCAATACCATGATGTTTAAATTTCTTTTATTTCTGCTAGTAAATCCTGTCTTTGTGTTTTCCACTTTATTCGACAAGGATTTATGGCCGTATTAATTAAACTATGCACACAAACAAGGAAAAAATGTTCCAAAAAGAACAACAACATGAAAAAAGAAATACTCATTTCTCTTAATCAAAACAAACCCCGAAGCAATATAACTAGAGCGGATACATAACAAAAATAAATAAGCCAAATGAGCTGAACATGAATATTCATCCGTATCAATATGCTATCTTGGAATCCTTAAGTACCTGTAAAGGCTTTCTTTCCTCTCCTTCAAGTTTTTAAAGTTCCATTTTGAGCAGTCTATTTTAAAAAGATAAGACTGCATTCCTTTTCGACAATAAATCATTGTTTGAAGTTAAGTTTAGTAAGTCATTAATAATTTCCACTTCAATGGAGACAGCTAGTGGTCAGGAACAATAGAAATCTAAGAACGATTTTGTTTTAAAACTTAACGTCGGCATCCTAAACTCACAAAATCAATAAGCTAATTGTTCATGTACCCATCTTCGTCATTTAAATTTACTGCATAAGGGATTGTCATTAGCTTTCTATGGCAAAAGACATTTAAATAAGTATCCTTTCAAATTTATTCCTGGCGATACCGTATCTTGAACATTGTATAGCAAATGAGAAAACATTGCATGTTATCTGTCGCTCGATGTAACGTGGCTTTTTCTTTTTTTATTTAAGTTAACTGAAATTCGGATTTATTTAACGAATTGTAAATTTTTGTGGAGATCGAATGACATTAACATACTAAATAAGTTCGAAGTTTGTGTGAAATCTTTCAATATCAAACTGCTTTCAGAAATGACATTTGATAGTTTCTACACTTTGTTTAAAACCAATTTTCTTTTCTGACGACAAATTGTCGATAGTTATACCTGTGGATTCTTTGCTAAAGTTTTTTAAGGCAGAAGATTTTTTACAGCGGTAAGTCTTTTCATATTCATTTTTTCTTTTTCACCAAGGACTTCTTTTCATCCACATTTTCCCCTGGGCTTTTAATTGCCCGCCACGATTTATTTCTTTTAGAAGTTTAGATAGTAATCCATTAGAAAATTGTCTTTTCTGATTTTTAGTTAAAACATAATTCTAGAAACCATTTGTCCTAAAGAATTCTTTTTGTAAATAGTTGTTCTCAAAAATATAAACAGAATACATATACTCACGGCATTTAAATAGTGGCTAGTACAGAGCAAAAAGAAACAGTGTTGGCAATATCCCAAATGGGAATGCCAGGTCCGAACTTTAATCAAGATGCATACTGGTATAATTTATATATATTAAAATTGAAAACGATAATTGTCTTACCGCCACACCATCTGCTCCTGGGGAGAGAGCATGAAGTACATCACGGCAAAAATATAAATCCAATGTGAGACATTTTACCCTTTATTTTTCATAACAGGCACAAGAAATTTACCATCACACCAATTTTTCAGTAGAGACTCTCGAGAATACTTATTCTCAGTTGACTTCAGTATTTCTATATATATATATATCACAATTTATAATCACAAAACATCACGAAGCCAAAAATTCCTTCTCAAAACCGAAGTGCACACCTCTCCCATATTGAAAATCCCGCTCCGACACAACATAAAAAAAAACGCCTAAAGGCAACCAGAAACGATGCAGGCATCGCCCTTTTGGCGACGAAACCACACATGCAAAATATTTTGTTTTTATCACACGGTTTTAAGAAAAATTCCGGATAAATTATTTTAAAAAAATATACTGAGGAGATTTCCTCAGGATACCATCCTTCAAAAGCTTTAAATTTTCGTTTCAGGTTTAAGGATCTAAATTCGGTGTCATAATTTACTCCCAGTAATAAAAATAGTTCGTCTGGTAATTTAAACATTTCATTTTTAGAACAAAACTGGTGTTAAAGCGATTAGAATTTGCCATAAATAGTAATATGCTTTTAAAATTGGTCATTCTAATTTTGAACCAACCTGTATTTAACCGTTTATCACCAATTTTTTGAGTGTTCCTCATACTCTTATTAAGTTAGTTAAAAACGAAACCCAGAAATTTTTCCTATTTAACTTATTAGCATTTAACATATTCAGCAATTTTAAAGTATTTTCATTAGTAAATCTAATTTTGTTAACTCAAAGCGCATTTTGGGTACCTACCAAAAGGGAGGAACACCTTGGGTGGAGAACGTTTTTAGAAGTTCCAAAGAATATTCCCGATTTAAATTTGAAAAACGAAACTATTTTCGAATTAACTATTAATCAAATCACAGTTCATGACAGAAACGTTAAATAACACTTTACACTTCTAAAATTTCCATACTACTGAAATTCCTCTCCGAAATTAAATTTCAAAGAAAATTTATGACTTTCAGTTGTAAAATAAGGTGATTTATCACTAGTATACATAATTTTTAACAGGCGCCATAGTCATCTATCACAGAGCCAGAAAGATTCCCATAATCTTTTAGCCAACGTCCTTTTAACTCAAATATTAAGAACAACTTTACTTTTGTCTAGACGTTCCAAAAGAGAAAAGCGAAAAGATGTCATTCTATGACACGGATTTTTAATCTTCTTTGTGCACGGATACTGGAGGTATTGCAAACGTTTTCTGCACAAACATAATTCAAATGAGTAGAAGGCTGGCTCTATTTGTCAGCCGGGTGATAACGGTCTGTTTCCCAGGAGTTAAAGAGCTGATGCTTTCTTCGCAAAGGTTTCTACCGTTAAAAGAGAGGGTTAGGTATTAGTTTAATTTTTAAATGCGATCCAGACGAAATCAGAAAGGAGAGACTTTAGCCTTAAATTTAAAGCTATTTTATTCAAATGAATGAAATGAAACATGCACGTTAGTCATGTCTCACCTGTCTGAGAATTGTAATGCGTTAATTAAACTATACAGTCGATCCCGGTTAATGGAATATCGGTTAAATGAATATCCCGCTTAGTGTAATAAATTTTCAATCTACCAAACCGTATTTATTAGTCAATGGGATCCCGGATAATGAATTCCCGTTTATTAAAATAAGTTCTGTTTGGAAACTGACTATTTCATTAAGTGGGTTCGACTGAATTTTATTATCAAGAGAAAGAGACTCACAAATACAAAAGTAATATTGCATTTATTGTTTACGTTTACATTTTATGGTAAATCCATGCACAGTTGCTCAGATGAAAGTCTAACGGCTTCAAATAATAGTTTTAAAAGTTTTCTTTAGAAAAATGCATGAATTTTCATACTTTTAATATGAATTAATTAATTCATTTTTTATAAACTTTGTTTGTGTGTGTAAGATTTCAAGCCACTTAGTCAACTTAAATCTGAAATGCTTTCTTTCAAAATTTAAAATTTCTCAAAAGTATACATATATATATATATATATATATATATATACTTGTGAGTGCCTTCATAATATTGTACAGAGAGGTTAATTTCTTTTGTGACATAGTTACATTGCACAGATAGCATTTCATGCAGAATTCCATAAGATCAGCAAATTGATGAAATTTCTTGGAACTCAGATATTTATCAACCAATCAGTTTACTAACACGTATGATTTTCAACATTGAGATATTTTTGATTCCCAATAAAATTGGTATGAAAATTTATGACTTTTTATTTCCATCAGTGTAATTTACAACAAAAGAGATCTCTATAACAATTTATCATTATATTAGAGCAGAAAGTGTGGCCTTTCCCTCTTGTGACTTCTTTCCGTTCAAAATATTAAATATCCACTATACATTTGTGTTATGAATTTCTAAAGTATCGAACGACATAGATGTAATCCAACGAGTTGTCTTTAATTTTCTGTAGACACGAAAACTGAAGCAGAAGTTTGCTGCGAAGACATAATTAAAACGAGTAAACGGCTAGCTCCATTTGTCAACAAGCGAGAACGCTTTTGTTGGAAGGAGTCAGGGGATTGGGGATTTTAAAAAAATGCCTCCATTATTGAGTTAACTGAAAGAATGTAAAGCGTTGTAGAATATATTATGTTTTTAATTCCAATTTTCAAGGCATCGAATGGCATTATGTAATTAATTTAATAACTCCACACCCACTCAAAAAAATATTCGTGTAACAGCCAAATTTCCTGTTTTAGTTTTGTCAATAACTAACTAGTTTTTATGAGAGCGCAACATCAGAAAGAAATATGTGAAGTTACTATTGCATATGACACGATTCCATTTTGCGGAGAAAAATATTTTATACATGAAACTTACATACGAAATTTATTTATGCACGATTATATTTTTAAGAGTGTGAAACATTCAAATGGAATGGACACAATTTAATTAGATTTTGAATTGAATGTATGCCATTTGTCTGCCTTTGCTTGACTGCATCCTTACTAGGCGAATACTACCGCGATCAAAAAGTACCGGTAAATATAGAAAAAACCAAAGGTACTATTTTATTGATCAAAATTTATTGCATCACCTTGGAAGCAATCTCCCCCCATTGCAATGCTCTTCTGCAAAGTCTTGGCAGAAGAGCTTTGAAAAGAAGTTAAGGGTTAAAAATTTGGGGTTGAAACTTTTATTTTTTAAAAATGGATAAAAAAAGAGGGTTCAATAATAGGAACGTAATTCATTCCAAAACCTAGCAATATAATAAAGGCACCGATTTCAGAAAGAAGCCAGGGCAGATTTCAAGCGAAAACTCTGTGAGACCCTTTATTTTAGAAGATTTAATTTTTAAAACGACTTATTTGACCAAAAGTTTTCAAAAAGAGGAAATTAAGCTGACCAAAAGAAACCTCATCTTCTCGACAAGTTTCAAATCCAGTGCTGAAGTTTCCGCTGTCTAAAGTGATTCTGTGAATTCTTCAGAAATGAAGGATAAAATTGACGTAGGTCAGAAGGTCACTCAATAATGTGATGTTGAATTTTTTATTTCATTGTGTATGAAAAGAAATTAGAGCCTGGGAAAGTTATTAAATCAAAGGAAAGAATTTCAACTATTTACAAGCAAACGGTCGGTTATGAAAATGGCCAGAACGCTTAGACGTGTTTGACTAGCCAGACGTTGTAGCTGGTGTGAAGCTCCACGGACGATGTATTGGATGTACCCAAGCTGTGTAATTCCGTCTTTTAAGTATACCTGGGTAAATTCAGGGACGCTTTTGTACTTATTTCACGCTTTTGTACTTATTTATTTTTTAAATAAATACTTGATTATTCCCCTACCAGTAGTTTTATAATTTGTTTGACTTGTAAAAACTTAAATATTGACTCATTAAAAACCGACGGTCGGTGAAGTACTGATGCAAAAGATTCTGAACTGCTAGTATTTCTTTATTTTTAAATGGTCAAGTACCTACTTAATCGTTGTTTGAGTTATTTTTTTTAAAATAACAGTAACAGTATAAAGGAAATTGCTTTCATTTATTGATTAACACAAGATGGCACAAGTTGTAATACAATCACCCAACGAAATCAGGCAAGGGAATGTATAAACATTGAAAAAAGGAAACGAAGGTTCCTTAAATGGTCAACTACTGGTGCCTTTACCCTAATAGAAATATATTTTAAAGAAACTTTCCTTTCTTATCGTACTTATCCCATAGAAACAAATATTACAAGTCTGTACGACTGTGTTCCAACTACACTGGCCTCCAAAAGTTAAGAAACAACATGTTTTTCGAAGCTCACCATAAACAAAATGACGATGACAGTAAAATTTATGGTTTATATAAATGATAAAAATGAATTTTATGCAAATTTATGCAAAAACGATAGCTACCACTTTGTTTTTATAGAAAAGAACAGGCATATAGTGAGTCAGCATTAGTGAGTCAGAGAAAAATGTGCAAATATCAGGCTTTCATAATTATGCATGTAACGTTTGTTGATTTACAACTTTTGTTAGCAGATTCGTTAACAATAGGTAGCAGGGTCATGCAATGTCTTAGAGGAACTGTTTGCCCAATTCTTTAAGGTGGCGGGCGGTCGTATGAATGAAAAATGGAGTTGTCACAGGCGTATGGCGCCTGGCGTCTTAATGTGTCTCGCAGTGTGGTCCACCGTCTCTGGAATAAATATCAAAAGGAAGCTTCTGTGCCCAGAAGACATGCTCTAGGCTGACCACGAGCAGAATATAGTTTTATAGCTCTTTCCACCCGGAAAAGAAGAAGCATATGTGTGCCACAACTTTCTGCAGACTACTCTGTAGCACCAGAGAGATGAATATCCGTTAGTACGGTGCGAAGGCTTCTTCACAATGCAGGTCTCTATGCAAGGTGACCACTTGTATGTGTCCCCCTCAACGGACGACAGAGAAGGGCCCGTTTATCTTGGCCAAGAGAACACGTTCCTTGGACCAGACAGCGATGGGCTTCTGTACTCTTTACAGACGAGTCCAGATTCACACTGGAAAGCGATTCAGGACGCCTGCTTATCTGGAGGGAATAAAGCACCCGATACCATCAATCCAACACTGTGGAAAGACACAGTTATCGAGGTGGTGGAATAATGGTTTGGGCAGGGATCCCACTCGATGGTCACACTGACCTGCATGTGTTCCAGGGAGGAACTATGACTGGTGTGAGATATCGGGACGAGATCCTTGATGCCTATGTTCGGCCATATGCTGCTGCTATTGTCAATGATTTCATTCTGATGGATGATAATGCCCGACCTCAGCGAGCTGTGCTTGTTGAGAATTATCTTGAGAATCCTAAGTTTGGAGCGAATGGAATGGCCATCTCAATCTCCAGACCTCAATCCGATAGAACACGCTTAGGACAACCTTGGCAGACTAGTGTCTGCTTCAAGTCCTCCTCTAAGATCGTTGCATGAGCTGGAACAAGGACTAATCCGTGCGTGGTCTTCGCTTCCTATTGAGGTATCCGACAATTTAATTAGCAGCATGGAGAATCGATGCCGCCAGTGCATTGCATTTAGGGGTGGACACATTCCTTATTAGAACTCTTTTTTGTAATGTTTCCACAAAAAGCTTTGATAAACTGTTTTCTCCAAAAGTGGACTTTTCTACCAAAAGTTTCTTTTGCTTTTACACCATGTTTGTGTTGAATTTATGTAAATTTCTATGTCGTACTCAATAGAGAACTATTGAGGGCTCAGTTAGTCCAAATTCTTTGCTTCTATGTTCATTCGTTTCCATATTATTCATAAAAAACAGGTTGTGCCTAAACTTTTGGAGGGCAGTGTATATTTGCATGAAATCGACTAGAGGTCAAATCATTTCCACAGTGCCAAACTATTAGAAAAGATGCCGACCTACAATACTTATTCTTTTCACATACCAATTCGAATTGGCTTTATATCTTTGGCATTGAAATTTACAGATTGCATGTGTACAAACAATAAACATTTAAAGAAAAGTAAAAAATCATTAGGGTGCTATTTCGTTTACTAAACTGGAAAGATAGGTTGTTACGAGACTCATAATTTGAGTGGGACAGGTTACTTGTACTTATGCCATCGTAGGCGGAATTTATATTTTGGATGTCTCGATATGAAAGAAATAAGTTTGCCAAAACTTTAGAGATCAAACACATCCATAAATTTTCTTGCACTGCTAGCATTACTTAGTATAACTAAATTTTACAGGAAATTATGGCTTTCTATTCTAAAATGAGATGATCACTAAAGCATTATTTTAATAACAAGCTATCCATTAGATTATGAAAATGCTACTTTTAGCCTTTGAAATGATGCAAATAATGAAAGCAAGATCAACTTTCTGTGGAACAGTTCTCCAGAGAAAATGCCCTCCGAAGACTGATGTTTAATCTTCTTTAGAACGAATATTAAAGGTAATTCAGAATATTCGCTTTGTCTGCCCTAACAAAATTCAAAGGGGAAAAGGCTAGCGTGATCTCCCTTTGTCAACGTGCGACATGCTTGGGTTGGCCGGAGTAAAATATCTACTGTTGTTTCTTATTCGCACGTGTTTTCTAATATTAGTGAACTGTAAAATAAAGTGAAATAGCTACTATGATTTTCAAATTTGATCCAGTACGTAAATGTGTGAGCATATATGTTATTTAAATCAGCAAATTTATTTTTGTGTGTTTTTATGCAAGTAGTATTTCCTTATAAATAACTAAGAGCACATTGCCACCTCAATATTTATGTTTAAAAGCAATTTTTGTAAGAAAATACGTATAAAAGGAGATTTAAGTTTATTTAGGCAGCAATTGCTATATCTCAACATAAATTAAGACGATTTATTTTGAGACTCCAGTTCTGATGATATAATTTACGTTTTCATGAAATTGCACGCATAGCTATTGTTTGATACCTGCCTACTATTTTCTAACTCTGATGTTGTTTACAGGTTACTATGCTAGCAATTTCTTGTTACACTACTCTACGAGATTAATATTTTAAATAAATCGTAGATTTTTGGCTTGATAATTGATAGTGACACAGAGTCCAATGAGCACCTATAACATTATCAAAAAGGTTATGAGAATATTCTGCCTTCTTTTTTTGAAAGCTATTTCCATTAATAAGTTGAAAGCAAACTTAACTTTTTTCTTTGAAATCCTATAAGACAAAAGGGGGAAAACGTATCCTCTGAGGAGTGAACTTTAATCTTCTTTAGCCACTGATTCGGAAGCTATTGCAGACGTTTGCTGCACAAACTCGTAATTCAAAGGACTAAGAAGCTAATTTCTACTTCTCAACTGGAGATGACACTTGGGTTCCCAGATGTAAAAAAGTCTGATGGTCTTTTAAGAAAGATTTGCATTGTTAAGCAGATTGGAAAGAAAAAGATATTTAGTGTATAGGATAGAGGTGTGCAATTTTTTTTATTTTATCCAGTGCATTAAAAATTTTGTGTGTGAATCGTATTGTAAAAAAAGAAATTTTAAACTTGGACTATGTTATCCCTGGTGACAAAGAGTTGGATATTGACTCGAAGAACTTGTACTATAATCCAGTCTGACGAGAGATCATCGTGTATACACCTCACATTTATAACTAACACTATATCTGCTCAGCTCAATGTTAGCATACACATCATGAAAAACTCATGAACATGATAAGAAGATGATGAATTTGTATGACTGCTTGTTAAGGCAGTTGGTAAGTGGAATTAGAGCTGGAAATTATTCAACTTTTTGTTGATGTAATAATGGTAGGAAATCTTGTATTAGGGAGCCTTAAGTCGAAGTTAATCTTAACAAAATCTTGTACAGCTAAGCTGTAAATTTTTAGTTATAATATTTCAAAACATAAATGATATATATACATGACATATTTGATCATATTTTGTAAGACACAAGTGTCTTTAAAAATTATAATCGTAATATTTCCTACTGATTGAGTTTAAATTTCATGAGTTGAATGATATTTTTATGTGTTTTGACACTCGAAGTGTGTAAAACAACCAGTTTGAATTTAAAATACAGTTAGACGTATTTATATAAATGATAAGAATACGACTGAAAAATAAATAGCTTTAAAAACAGATCAGAAAGTTATTTTGTAAGAAATATTGTTCCTGCTATGTTTTTTGGTATTCCTTTCCCTTCACCGTGTTTACTTTTTTCGTAATCTTTAATGCCAAATCTAGAAAGATTTTTACAAAAGCAGCAACAATCTTTCATCTTGTGTGCTGATGAAATATTATGTTTTTGCAACCCTCTCAAGCATTCCAAAGCCTAGAAAAATGGAAAGGCTTGTACCATTTGTCAGCGGTAGACTAACGCATCACTGAACAGTGTCTCACTTTTCGATGTGTGCTTTATGAACACTCCGCATTGTCAACCGAACCTGAATGGTATTGATATTAATGGGCGGACGATTTGACATGCTGATATTCCTTGTCCGATGCTATTGATTTGTCCTCAGAAAGACCTTTCATGCTTGGGAAAAAATTGAAATGAGTTACATGTATTTGTTCTTTTCTTTAAATTAACTCTTCTACTTAGTCTTGATAAAAAATGATCTATAACACATTACATGGAATTTGCTTGGTGTGTATTGTGAGTGTATATTGTTTATTAAAGCAAAGTTACTTGTGGGCTGTCTTCTTAAAGAGGGGTGCTTTAGGCGGAGGGCTTATGAAGGGTTTCGAACGTGTATTCACGTTACATATTGAGAACACAGGCCAAAACTCCAGAATGAAACTGATAGGAAAGGGGTTAGATACAAGCTTCACAAAATAGTCGTCCTCTTGTCTTGAAGTCAGCGATCTTAAAATTGAGGCGTAATTTGTCAGGATCTTTCAAATGGAATAATACAGATTACTATGAATGGATATAATTAGGTGAAATCGATGATGTATTAGGTTGTAACGAAAGTTTCCCGCCACCACAAATATCGTCCGAAAACAGTTCACGTTGGTATGTTTGCTCATATTTTGTCAAACAATATTTGTCATTTGAAAGAAAAGTACTTGCTTTAGAACACTGTGTTGTTAAGAAATATCGTTCTCATTAAGTACAAGGTGTCTGAAATGGAACTATCACGTTACTGAATTAGAACCATCATTTACTTCCAGTTCTGTTGCAAAAAGTGCTAAAGAATGTGAAAGAATTATGTGTGTAATTTAGATTCTACTGTTGTATCATAGTTTGGTACTGAAAGTTAAAAAACAGGGTCTATGACATTCAAAGAGCAGAGCTCTCGGGCCGGCCTACTGATGTTGATGAGGACCACCTGCGAGAACTTGTGGAAGAAGATCAGTATTTAACGACTTGAGAGCTAGCTAAAGAGTTAGACATTAATGCCATGCTATGCATCACATAAACTTCATGTACAAGTTCAATTGGGTGCCGCAGGAGCTGACTCAAGCAGATTTGGCGGAGAACTTTCGTTACAACCTGATAAAAGCGATTGAACAATGTTTAATCACAGCACCTGGCATGCGGCGCATTCAGTGAAATTGCATTGATTAATATTTGTCCTACCGTTTTGTACCTATTATGATCTCGTTTATAGTTATCATGTAATGTACTTCAAATTTCCAGTGCATAATCAATAAATCCGCCCTCATAAAAAACAAAACAAGAAGACGTGTAAAAATTTTCAATAGCCATCCTTGTGGACGGGGCAGATTTTGTGGATTTCGTCATAATAAGTTCAAAACCTGACTCCCTACAAAAATGGGAGATTGAGTTATCCACGATTAACGACTCGACCATCCCTTATACAGAATTATATTTTATATATTAATAATAAAATTTAATATTTCACTATGTAAAAAATTGCTGCGAAATGCATTTTCCCGCAGAATGTTTTATTCTGACTAAAAACCCATCGTTATAATAATTCCGAAGCCAAAACTCGATCATATTACATAAAATACCATCCCAAGATTTTAAAATGCAAATACGACACAGACAAATGAAACAACGAAGCTGAATGAAGATTTCAATGAAAAAAAGGCGTACCTTTGAATTGAAAAGAATATCTTAATTGTATGATTTTTATTGAGCAAAATTGAACCTGGAGGCTTGTTCTATGATATCATCATTGAAATTCATGAATCCTCTCATTGAGACTAATGACACATAAAGTTTCTTCCACTAAGCTCTAATATTCACGTTAAAAAGCTACTTTTTATGTCAATGGAAGCAAATTCATATAATGCGTTTATTTTCAAGCGTATTATTTTTCTAAATTCAGACATTTTTTTAAATCAGAAATTGGTATTTTCATAAATCTTTAAAGGTGCATTAAATTATTGGATATTTGAAGGAGGGTGGTATTATAAAAGTAAAATAACAAGTCATTTAACGAAAAATTTCATTTACGAAATCCAAATGATGCACATACATAGAAAAGCATTTGGTACAGGTTATTTTTTAACATAGGGCGTAAAAGCATTTATTCTGTCTTTATGCCTATCTATCGAAATGAGCGTCATTGATGAAATCAGGGCACATTTAACGACGGAGTCCTGAACTGCGGCATCGGTTTGGAAATGCTGTTTGTTCTGCAAGGGGCTTCTTACATGGTCGGAGGAGATAGAAATCACTGGGTGCTAGATCCGGCTGTACGAAGAAAATTCCAGTACTTTCCAATGAAAGTGCTATAGCCAACCACTTGACATCTACTGGCCATCTGAACATTGTGTGCCCATATAGCTCAACAACCGAACACCTGTAAACAGAGAACTTTTTCAGATGAACTGATTATAATTAATTATTTTTTTACGGTCACTGACTGTGGAAAATGAAATATAAGTAATATTTCAACATTTTGGGTCAATGAAAATGTATAGAATCAAATTATGGAAATGAAGTACACCCAAAAGAAAGTGTGGATATAAAAGCCTTTTTTTAAACTTTTTACACATTAGAGTAATTGTAGTATATCTAGTTGATTAGATGAAAATATCGAGCAATTCATAACCAATACGCTTACGGTTTTTTTATAAGAGGATAGCAAAATGTTTAAAATGGACTGCAGTTAATTATTAACAGTACTATTCCCAAAAACAATATAATTTTTATTCACAGTAGAACACTTTTTAATGAAGCAAACACACATAATTTCCTTCTTCTATAATCCTGGTAAAAGTGAATACTCATATATAGACACATTACACAGAAATGATTTTTAAAACAAGGAAGCCGCTTTTAAATAACTTGATCAGGCATCGCCTTCGACAAATATTTCCTAGTAACTTATTCCGCTCTTACAAGTCGCTCCCTACTAATTTGTTCACTAAGGTTAACAAAATCACAAATGTCTCGTAAAAGTTAGGCCGGCATGTAACTCCTTCTCCCAGTTTTAACAGAGTCGCTTTTTTTTTTCTTTGTGACGTTTTTATGCCCGGTACTCAATTGCCCATTTTACATCTCTTCCCTTTTATGAGGGTTTTATAGTCCGACATAAATATTCCGGAGTCCGATTTTGCTCGAGTGTTAGAAAACTAAGGCTGCCTCGAGATAAAAAGAGACGAGATTTATGAGCTCAGCATAAAGTTTAGTACATTTTCGTAATGAAAAGATGGGTATTTTACATTTTTTGGGGTCTTTTCAAAAAGTCTTTTTTTTCTGCCTGCTGGGAAAAAAAAAAGATTGATAACCGAGCGCTAGAATGGGAATAATAAAGCGTTGATAGTTTGGCAGAGACAAAAACCGAGGCACACAAAAGGCTCTGAATAGGAAATTGTAAAGTTGTTTGAATGTAGAATGTTAAGATTTATGTATTAAATATGAAAAAAGAAAAGATAAGAGAGGAATGGAAACTTTTGTGCGATATTCGCGTAATAATTTTATGCTTAAGAAGAAAGATATATGCAGTCAAACCCGCTTAATGGAATAATCAATTTACCACGAAAATTTATTCTTATAAGCGGGCTATTCGATTATCCTGATCATTTTGACTAATTATTGGGGTTTGGTACATTAAAAATTTGTTACAACAAGCGGGATATTTCTTTAACCGACATTCCACAAGCCTGTACGATTGTATTTACGTATGTTTTTTAGAAATATTGATGGTTATTCGTATCAAAGCTGTCAAACCCGCTTAATGGAATAATCAATTTATCACGAAAATGTATTCTAATAAGCGGGATATTCGATTATCCGAGATCACATTGACTAAATATTGCGGTTTGGTACATTAAAATTTTATTACAATAAGCGGGATGTTTCTTTAACCGATATTCCGCTAAGCGGGTTCAGATGTATTTATATATGTATGTTTTTTTAGAAAGCTTGTTACTTATTAGGATCAAAGTAAATGAGTGATTTTTGAATTTTTACTGCTTGAGTACTGCAAGTTTAACGTACATCACCTTGATGTTAAACTGTAATTTTTAATATTTTATGTGATTGCTTTTAAATTATTAATTTTAATTAACGTCACTTTCAGACGTGTAGGTTGTATAACTGGGTAAGAGATATAATTTTAATATGATTAAAATAAATTTATCTGATAAATCTATTAAATATAAATTAGTAGGTATACTAAAAATAACACCACGTTGAAATAGAAAAAATTTGAAGAATTTCTCATGTGAGTAACATATGATGATAGTACTTGCATATCAATTCCTTAATCTCCGAAAAAGGGAATTTGAATATAAGTTTTTACGTTACTACGATATAAAAGGTGATTCGCTACCAGACTGACAAACTTGCAGGGGGTGTAGGTGGTACAGAGACGGTTCAGAATAACACAGCAATGCTGGGTCGGTCATGTGCCTGTTAATAATCATTTTAGAAGAAGTGTTAAAGTGATAGTAAACTTTCCGACCATGGTGCTTCACAAACTAATCCCTCTTTCACCGATTGCACGTGATAAAAATTGTTGTTTCAGAATTGTTTCTTTCATTACATTTATGAAATTGTCTGAGGAAAGCTCATTGTATATGAAACTTGGTTAATAAATTAGACGCACACTTCAACATTTCTTCCAAAGTGATTGTTAATAGGTAGATGAAGATAACGTTTCCGACCCCTCATTGCTATGTGATTCTGAACCTTCTCTATACCCCCAAATCTCCTGCAAGATTTTCAGTTTGGTAGCGAATAACCCTGTATGTATATAGCCATTTTATGCACTTAGATGAAAAAAATTAAAATTGCGTCATTTGATTTCTACTGCCAAATAATTAAAATAATAATCGGTAACTAATACTATCAAACTGGTTTACTAAAAAATTATCTCAGATGTATGATTTATGGCAGAAACGAAAGGTTTGGAACTCATAAGTGAATAAGGACGAGGAAAAATTTAGTTTATGAAATAGCTATTCTAATTGCAAAAAGTGCATAAAAACAGTCATTAATCTCAGTGCGAAAGTATTCAATAGTCACAAATATATTTTTGTTCAATACTGGTGTTTTTATTGAGTATTCTATTATGTACTTATTTTCTATCAAAAAATATTTAATGCGAGAAACGCCGTTTCGGATATTTTTGACATGCTACAATTCGTGTACGAAAGCTCAGAATAAAATCTATATTAAATCTTTTTTCTTACAGTCATATATTCCAACATATTTATTCCATTATGGAAAAAGAATTCTCCTGTAGAAGTCTATTTTCTATACTTGAAGACGTATAAATATAAACGTTCATCAATAACCTATACTTCGAAAAATTCGGAAAAAATATTTTTCTCTTTCTCATATAGGTACAGAAAATAAGTACTTTTACGACTTTATTTTTGAGGGAGTATATATCATTATGATGAATTTTTCTAGGGAAAAGCTGTTCTCCAATAATAAATTTGAATATATTAGGTAATATTTTTCTATTGTGACAAAAAAGTAGTTTTTATGCTTCTCGTTTATAAATGGTTGGATATTGCTGTTGAATTGAGGAAGTTTAATTCAAGTAAAAATATGTAATTAAATCTTATTCTAAATCACGAGGGGTGACACTTTTGTGTAGCATATCATCTAAAAGAGTATTTATTTGTTTTTGTTTACGTTGTGCAAAATAATAAACAGTAAATTTGTGTGCATTCTATTTATTCTGGCAAGAGTCCGAATTTTAATTTAGAAAATGGCAAAATCAATTTCAATGATATACCATTGTTTTACGATTACAATGTTTAGGGCATTTTGATGATTTAAGGTATGAATTTAGAAATAAGACAAATTGAAAGCAACTTTTAAAACAAATTGTAATCATAATTTAGTCCCCACCAGTCTATGAAGTAAAATTTTCACAAATATTTTGTAAAAAAGTGCAAAATACATTGTAATTATAAAATGAATGCAGTTGTAAATTAAAATATGTTTCCTATGTACCCAAAGACACTCAATTTTGTTTCTGGAACTTTTCACATTAATGGAAGACAAATAATAGAATGGTCGTTAATTTCCCATATTTTTGTTTTGTTTTATTCATGATCATTTCTTTTACGGGTAGATTGAAGAATTTTTATTCATATTAAAAATTAAAATATTGTACCCTAATCCTGTCTTTGAAATTAGATGTTCCTAACTGAAATATAAGTAAATATCACACTGATATTAGGTGTTTTTGATATCTATAAGTTTTAAAATGAACATGTCTTAATTTATCTGCAAAGCAGAATGCGTATATCTATAAAAAAATATAATATCTAGTTACAATTAAGTTTAAAAATATAAATATATTTGAAAGCCAGGGCATTTCGCCTTTTATTTTAAATATTAAGTTATTTCGAATATTGCTTTTAAGATAATTCCTTGAGAGAATATTCATATTATTATTACCTCTATTTCCTTCTTCTCCTTTTTATAGTACCAATTGCATCATCTCTCTCCCACATCAGAATGTTCAAAACTACAAACTATAATTTTGCACCTCAAAATTAAGGAAAAATGTTTGCGTTTGAGTAGTTGTCTTGAAAATGCGATAGATTTTAATGGAGAAATTGCCAACAGCAAAAGTTTTCAAATCAGAACCTCTATTATGAGGAATAAAAAGCTCAGAATGAGGAATAATTCTCGAGCTACCCATGACGATTTTTGAGCGCTATGATTTTTCAGCCACCATAATGACGAAAGGAAACTTGCATTTATTTTTTTTTAAATCGTGGGAAATTCAAATGTCGCCACAAGGTGGAAAATACTAGGGGGAATAAAAAGGATTTATCATATGATCTGCAATAAAGTTAAGAGGCAGTCACTTAAAAGGATTTTAAAAGACTGCCTCTTAACTTTATTGCAGATCATATGATAAATCCTTTTTATTCCCCCTTCACGGGACGGCTTCTGAGTAATATATAAAATGATAATTTGCGTTTTAAATGAAAATTTAGAGAAATGCTCTTTGTGTAGCATATAATTATGGAAGATTTCTGATAAGTTTAGCCCTGAAAATAAAATGCGACTATTACATTAACAATAAAATATTAATTTATTAAATATAGAAATGCTGTGTGATGTTGATTTACGGAGTTTTATACAATTATGTAAATTGTGAAACTTTTCTTTTAACATAGTTCTTTGTTTTATTCTTAGCATTTTAATGCTAAAATGTCTTGATTTTTAACTCATGTCTGACAAATAATGTTTAACAGTTTAACTGTCCAATTAAATACTTTTAAAGGTATTAATTATAGCATTATTGACTTATGAAAATGTGCAATTTTTAAACAATACAATAGTTACATGAAAATGTGATATTTTCATATAAGATAAAATATATTTTAAATTAAGTTTTTAATTAATGAATGCAGTTTCTTTTATTTCTTTCTTCATAAATCATAATATTAACGTATTATTTCAATTAAAATAAATGTTATTTTACCCTAAATATAAAAACTAATTAATTTAGATCTTTTCTTATTGCAACAGAACCATTTAAAAGAGCATAAATTACACTAACACCTAACAACGTATTCCCGTAGATATTAAATATTCTCAAAAAGTTTTCAATAATTTTTCACCAGAAACGACATATCCTTCCCTAATTAAAATATTCGGAAGCATGCTTGAAACATGCCCCAACATGTTCAAGATAACAGTTACGTCAGGCGCAGAGAGCCAAGTATTGGTTGGAAATCAGCAGTGGTATACACAGCCGTGTATCGATTATAGCTGACAAAATATTTTCCAACTGTTTCAGAAATCTAATTACTTCTGGAAAAGAACAATTTTTCATTGCAGAATTACGCAGAAAATTTTCGCATCCTGTTTTTCAATACTTTTGATAAATTATCTATGTTCCAGCGGAATTTCTGTATCATTCTAACAAATGTTTAATCTTCTGGAACTCGTGCTAACTCGTATTTCGTGCTCTCGGTAAAAATTTGCGGAATATTCAATTAAGCACACTTTGCGTTTTCTGGGGCTACATTTTAACTTCTGGTACTTTAACATATGACAGTTCTATTTTTTTTTTAATGCTTGCGTTAGATTATGATTTATGCAGAGTTGAGTAGTTTAAAAGCAGAAGGCACTTTTTTTTGTTGGGACAATAAAAAATGATGATGAAGCCCAAACAGAGTTTTATCTTTAAATAATTTTTGTAAATGGCGTTTAAAGCGACAGATGTGTTGCGTGGAAGATTGTAAGAATTGTATCGAACAGTTTTTTTAAGCACTAGAATGCTATTTCATTCTGTGGTTATAATTTCGTTCGTTTTTCTACGAATATAATTTGTGGAAATTTCCGTGGACTTAATGTAATATCATTTACATTTTTTCAATAGTGTTGCCAGAAAGCGCGATAACAAATAAAATGTTGGAAGTCGCCAATGTTTGCAATTTTTGTGATTTATCACTATTTTTGACGCCAAAAAAGTCCTCAAAACTGAGATATGCGATAGCTACCATATTTGGCGAGAAACTACAGTTTATTACAAAAGAGGTGTATATTTAGAATATATGGCAGGAAAATTGTAAAACAGTTTCAGTATGTGATTTTAATATGGATTTCAACTCTTAAAATTTTATGGAAAAATAAAAGACAAATACTGCATACTCATAAATTATGATGCACCTTCTAAACAATATTTCTGAAGGTGAAGTATACTTAGACTATGCCTAGCAAAGATTGCAAAACAATTTTAGTGGTCGATTTTAATATAGATTTGGATTCCAAAGAAGTGTTTTGTGGAACAAGGAAGAAAATTCCGAACACTCATGAATAATGATGCACTTTCCAACTTGGTAAGGAAGAAAAATAGGGAAAACCAATGCATTATGATACGCTTTCAATATATAGTATGTTAGTGCGTATTTAAAATTTCAAAGTGTTTCAGATTTTTTTAAAATACAGAACGTTTTGCTGATTAATGTGAACTTTATATTACAAGTTAATTTGTTATTCGAGAGAAGTGAAATAAAAGCACATAAATTACACTGTGTAACACGATTTTTGTTTCTGGGTAACCACTATCATTTTCTGGTTGGTTCTATCTCTATTCTGGCATGAAAAAGACATAACCTCCCTGTGAAAACTTTTCTTTTGTGGTCAGGACAACGAAAAGTTGAAAATTGCGTATCGTCATTAAGAAAACGTATGAGTTTTCTGGTTTGTCTTTACTTAAAAAGAAAGCATTTTGTTTCAAATAATTAGTACATTTTAACCAAATTTCTACAAATTGATGAGAAGGAACCGAGAAATGTGTAATGTTGCGAGTGTATGTCATATCGCTATCACGAAAACTGTAAATTTCGCAGCAATGAAAATACCTCTTTGACAACAACAACAACAAAAAAAAAGGAATGTTTCAGGGGTATAAGTATTCTTTTCTATGCACTTATTTCTAAATTAAACAGAAGCGAATTCTGTCATGCCAGAAACAGAACTTTTTTGAAAATTTTTTACATGCTGTTATAAAGAACTACATTTTTGAAATACTATAGGCAGGAATGAGAAACACGTGTATAAATCATATATAAAGAGAGTATAATTATATGTAAGCAAATTTCTGCAAGGTAAAGCGAATATATTGATTCACAGTCTATGGAATGACAATGAAAGTTTAGTAGTATAAAACATATTTTTTCTGTTTTTGTGATAAAAAATGCTGCTATAATCAACATTCTTTTATATCGTAGAATATCCAAGACTGCAACATCGCACAAGGCTCTAGAAAAATACAAATTAAAGTGAATTTTTAATAAACATTACAAAAGAAAATATTCAAAATAAAAATATGGTTGCATTTTGATTCTGCAAAAGAAGGATCAACTTATTTAAGATCTACAGTAGTTTTTTGTGTTTTTCAAGCAAGTATAAATAACGATTAAAAACTTTTTTAGCAGTTAACTTATCAATTTAAACTGAACATCACAAAGCACTTAGCACAGGTAATCGAAAAGTTATTTATAAGATCGTCTCTTATGATATACTCCGAAGATCTGAATACCTGCTTTTGAGAATTAAAATTTCGTCTGAAAAAGTAAACATTAAAATAGAGGATAGTATATTTATGCATGACCAGAACATTTTTAGTTTTCCAGCTACTTAGGTTTCATTACACGTATTCAAAAATTACATTTTATTGGTAAAACATTAACAGAGAATTCTAAACAGTGGAGTCTTGACTAACGCGAGAGATGTGTTCCAAGCCCCATTGCAAAAATGGAAATTTCGCATTGTGAAATAGGGTATATATACGGTTTTTTGAAAGATATAAACACACTGTTACTTTAGACACTTATAAACACGACTCAAGTTGTTTTAAACCATTCCCTATATAATACCATTTCATACATAATGCAATAAATAAAGCCAGTTTTAGACAGGGACAGATTGCGCTCTTCAACTTTCAGTGATGTTACGAGAAATGAAATAACTTTCGCTGATTGTCTCTATTCTTCAGTAGCCAATCAAGATGAAGATACTTTCCCCTAAAGCCTCGTACTTCTGTTTAAATTTCTTTCTGTTGGCGAAAAGTCTCGTCTTGCGGGCGGGGTTCAGCGCTTGTTCTGAAATGTGCTACTCATGAAAAACTCGCGTAATATCCCATTCTCATGAGATGGATCGAGCTGTAGCGCGAGTCAACTATACACTTTGCTAATTTGCACTTAGAACCTCTAAAAGAAACTGATTTTAAACTTTATCGATCATTATCTAAAATGTTTGCAGAAAGTGCCAGTAAGTAAACAGTACTAACCCATAAATGCTACACATTAAACTTTCTATACGGCTGGAGACAGCTAGTTGAAATTTGCCTAAATTTACAGTAATGATATTTTAAGAGATTAATTTTCCCAATTATGATTTTTTACGGAACCTTTTGTGTCAGCACAGATGCTACTCAAATATTAAAATTCACGCCACAGAGGAACGAAATAAAGAATAAGGAACCCATAAAAAACTTTTTTTTTAACTATCAATATAATCTGTCTTTGTTCAAAATTTATTTGTGAGATAAAAATCCTCCCAAATTGGTTGCCGTAAATTAGGACGGTAAAGACTTTTTCCATTAATCTTCATCAGCGGCACTTTTTTAGAGTGTGTCTGAGGTAATCCCAAGTTTAACCATTCATGATAGTCGAGATTTTATTTTAAGACGTGCTTAAGTTTACAATAAATTAATTTAGCTAATTGGCACGTTTAGATTGGCATCATTAAAACGAAAGCAATAAAAGTTTCATTAACGAGGAAGCGAAGTTCTTTTTTTTTTCAACTGTTAAATCTGCTGGAGGAAAAGTGAAATTAAGTTTAAAAAACGTCTAATATACTTATCTTTATGCTTTACTTGAACTGTCGTTTCTGTCAACATGTAAGAGATTATAAAATGTGTAAAATATTCTTTATGTAGCATTCAAGTTTTTTATTGGAAGCTTACAGCGATACTAAAGCATAAATTATTATAAATAATTAAAACGTTACGCAATTTTATATAATGTGAATACCTAATTATCGAGTAGACTAACTAATGTTTTTATACAATGTACGAAGTACTTTTCTATAAACATTTCTTATAAAATAACATGCTTCTCATTTAAAAATATAGTCAATTTATTTTCATTCAAAGTAATAGAGAATAGCAAGTCCTTTGACACATTTCTTAAAGATAGCATATTTAGGTTTCGTATAAGCTTTTTGATAGTTCCAGTTATTTTATAAATTTTCGCAATTTTTATCAGAAAAAATGAAAACAAAATATGAGATATGCAGAAAAATATGAAATTCAGCTCCGTATGCACTAATTTTTTGCATAGCAACTTTGACACACTTCTTGAAAATAGTATATTCATGCTTCGTATAAACTGTTTGACAGTTCCCGTTATTTCATAAATGTTCGTATTTTTTATCAGTAAAAATGAACATAAAATATGCGATATATAGAAAAAAATGAAATTCAGATACGTATCCACTACGTTTTTCATTCCTGTGTTAACTTTAAAAATTAAACTTATTCTCGAAGAACAGGATTTTAGCTATTTTTTGTCTGTAAAGACACAGTAAAAATAATGAACATCGCAAAGAGTAGATATGTGTTATGATTTTTTTTTGGCGGGAACAAGATTCCTCAGTAACATCGTATCCCTACTAAAGAACGGGAACAATGTTGTCATAAGAAAAGCATTTTCTTCACAAAAACCACGTAAGGATATCACTAAATGAATTCAAAATCATAGATCAGAGGATTTCAGTTACATAGCACAATCACTGCGCACGCAGCACAAGCAAATTTATCAGACAAAATTTAAAACTGTACTGTATGATTGCTGCCAGTCAGTATGCAACAAGTTTTAGCTTCTTAAGCTTAATTAAAATTTAATTAATGATTTTCTACCATTTCCTGTGCTCAGAAGAACTCTAGCAGCCAACACACGAGTTATGAAAGAGTTAATTAAATCTTTTGAAACATTAGCGGAAAATTTCCGTAGATGTATTTCCTTAAGTAGCAGTAACATGTTCATGGCTTAACTTGCTCTTTTCCTGATCTTAAAGTTCTTACATTAAAATTACCAATTTGTAAAAATAAAAATAAACTGTATCGTTTGGATGAGTGATAAGAAAACCTTAATATTATGAATCCTTAAAGATGTACTAATCTTCTAAGGTGAACGTCAAACGGTATCTAAACTATTTTCAATAAACTGACTATTAGTAGTTAAATTAGATCGTAAAAGATCTTAACAAATATTACACTTATGTGTATAATATTAAGGAACTAAATATAGGGCATAATAGTAATGGCGATAGAGTAATGCTTTTTTCCCCCCCACTAATCTCCTTTACAGGGTGATTGAAATTAGAGTTTCGGTTTCAAAACGCTATAAAAATAAGAACCATTAATCAGAATGCCATGAAATTTGAGCGGAAAATTATTGAAGAATAGGGAAAAGCAAAAGAAAAAAAATAGTTCCGAATTTTAGCCACATATCACGCTGTAAGCTTCCTATTTTAAAAGGGTTTGACTACAAATGACAAAGGTACCGTAAATGAACGATTAAGGTGTATGTTACACGTTAAACGCACTCTACTATTCAGTGTGCATGACTGTACCGGTGTGATAGTTATGTAAGCCCATCCACCATAGATCTAGACACATCGATGGGAAAAATCAGTTTTTAATTGTCCTGAAGCCAAAAAGCGCATAAAAAGCATCAATCAAATCGGAATTTAAATTTCGTGAGACTGGCGTGAAACATGTTCAATATGCTGTGCACTGTTGTTCGGCAACAAGTTTAAATCGAGAAACAGCATGGTTAGCAACGGATCGAGGTATCTCCGGGGTCATGTTCAGAATGTGTTGCACCATATGAGCCTTCAATTCAACTAAGCTTGCAATGGGAGCACGAAACACATCTTTTAGGCAGCTCCACAGCCAGAAACAACGCGGCTTGAGATAAAGTGAATGGGACAGTCAGGCTGTAGGAAAACGGGGACTGATAATTCCAGCGTTTCCGAAATGCCGATTCAGTAGCTGCGTCACTGGATTTGAAATATGCGGAGGACCGCCATCTTGCACAAAAATGATAAGATCCGCACATCTACGTTGTTGAAGAGCTGGAATGACGTGGTGTCGCAAAACACACTCACAGCGTTTGCCAATGACGGTACAGGTAACAGCATCAAAAGACCCGTTTCCTCCAAAAAATATGGTCCTATGATAAATGATGCAGTAAACCCGCACGCATCAGTGACCTTTGTAGAATGAAGCAGTACTGGTTGATTTGCGTGTGGTTTTTCTGTTGCCCATATTCGGCAATTCTATGTGTTGACATAGTCTTTCAGACGAAAATGGCTTCGTCTGTCTGCAAAATGTTCCATAGGCATCCATTGTCCACTTGCATGCAAGCAAGAAATTCGAAACCAAAGGTATCTCTTGCTGGGAGGTAAGCAGAAAACAACTCCCGCCGCTGCAGGTCAGCAGGAAACAACTCCTGTACATGGGTAATTTCGTATAGATAGCAATGCAGGATGCTTCGTAAAATTTTATGCACTGTGCTCGCAGGCATGTTCAATGTTCGGGCGATTCCCCATGCACTGCACACCACTGCTCGGCTCCTGTACTGCTGTGGCCACATCTTCAACTGACGTCGAATCAATTCTTTTCTTCCCTGTACCAGAAGGCTCATAAAAAGAACCTGCCTTTTCGAATTTCTGAATGATTTTCTCCAAACCCACGGCAGTCATCTGACCAACGTCTTTTTCCATACCCTTTAGTGTCCGAAACTTCTGTAGATCTACTGGTGCACTGTCATGTTTTTTTTTGTAAAAAAGCGTACAAGCAGAGCACGATCCTTCATTGAGAGAGTCTTCTCAGACGCGAAGTGTGGAAAATCCGTGTACCCACTGTTTTTATAACAACTGCAATGAATCGTGAGGGTGACAAGTATTTTCATTTATATATTCTGACACTTAGAGCGCCATCTATTGCTGAAATTTGGAACTATCTTTTTCTTATGCCGCACGTTTTCCCCCATCTTCAAAAATATTCTGTTCGAATTTGACGTCATTCTGATCAGTGGTCCTTTTTATAGCGTTTTGAAACTCAAACTTTAAATAAAATCTTTGCAGAACATGTCGCCAAGCAGGGTTCAATTTTGGAAACCTATTTTTTTGGGACCGAACTTTGCGATAAATCAACAAAAGTGACCAACTTTGGCGATTTCTGACACATTGCTGCTACTCGCACCCTTTATGTAAAGTTTTAAAAACAACTCCCAACCTTTAGGCATAGTTAAAAAAATTTTTTCGATTGTCAGAAGTATATTATCATCAGAACATGACTAAATTAATAAGGGACCACTCTTAAGCTATCTCCTTCTGAATAAAGAAAGAATCATTCAAATCAGTCCCCTTGGTAAAAAAATTAAAGCAATACAGACATTAAAAAAGTAATGCTCCTTGAACATACTAACTCCTTTCTATTTTTGAAGTCGGTAATGACATGTAAGACATCTATATAAATAAAATTAGACTTTTGTCTGCACATTTCTTGGAATTCAAAAATTTTGCGATTTGTATACGTTTCAAGCACCCGGGAATCCGATGCGACCCCCAAAAAAAAGTTTGTATGTCTGTCATTCTGTCGTTCTGTCGTTCTGTCATTCTGTCATTCTGTCCGTGACGCTTTTTCTGTTTAAGCATCACGTAAAAACGGCTGAAGCGAATGATATGAAATTGGGTGTCATGATAGGTGGTCACTCAACTTAAAACATAGGCGTCGAATTTTACAAAAATCTTGATTAGATTTTCAGATTTTGCGAAAATCGTTTCAAACTGCGTAAATTTGTGCTCAAGCATCACGTAAAAACGACTGAAGCAAATGATATGAAATTTGGTGTCATGATAGGTGGTCACTCAACTTAAAACATAGGCGTCGAATTTAAAAAAAATCTTGATTGGATTTTGAGATTTTGCGAAAATCGTTTCAAACTGCGTAAATTTGTGTTCAAGCATCACGTAAAAACGACTGAAGCGAATGATACGAAATTGGGTGTCATGATAGGTGGTCACTCAACTTAAAACATAGGCGTCCAATTTTTGAAAAATCTTGATTGGATTTTGAGATTTTGCGAAAATCCTTTCAAACTGCGTAAATTTGTGTTCAAGCATCACGTAAAAACGACTGAAGCGAATGATATGAAATTGGGTGTCATGATAGGTGGTCACTCAACTTAAAACATAGGCGTCGAATTTTACAAAAATCTTGATTAGATTTTCAGATTTTGCGAAAATCGTTTCAAACTGCGTAAATTTGTGCTCAAGCATCACGTAAAAACGACTGAAGCAAATGATATGAAATTTGGTGTCATGATAGGTGGTCACTCAACTTAAAACATAGGCGTCGAATTTAAAAAAAAATCTTGATTGGATTTTGAGATTTTGCGAAAATCGTTTCAAACTGCGTAAATTTGTGTTCAAGCATCACGTAAAAACGACTGAAGCGAATGATACGAAATTGGGTGTCATGATAGGTGGTCACTCAACTTAAAACATAGGCGTCCAATTTTTAAAAAATCTGGATCGGATTTTGAGATTTTGCGAAAATCGTTTCAAACTGCTTAAATTTGTGTTCAAGCATCACGTAAAAACGACTGAAGCAAATGATACGAAATTGGGTGACATGATAGGTTGTCACTCAACTTAAATTCTAGGCTTCCAATTTTTCAAAGATGTTGATTAGATTTAGAGAAAATTATTTCTATATTCGTAAATATTCGTTCACGCATCACATAATTACGACTAAAGCGAATGAAATGATATTACTTAGTGACTCTCTTAACCTGAATATTTTAACAATACATAAAAATTATAACTTCGCTTTCTTTACTTTGGCAACATACTCCATCCATTCTGTGTACTCCTACAATGCTGACGAAAGTTTTTGCTTTTGGGAAATTTACATTCAATAACCCGTCAAGGACGGGTACTTCAGCTAGTTTTTTTTATAGAATTAATGAACCAATATGTAAAGAAAATTATTTTCAACGTCGCCGTAATTATAGGGTTGCTTCACAACTTGGTTTCGCGGATTCAGTAACCAGAAAAGGTACAATTTATGTGAAACCAGATTACTCAGGTACCAAATCACGTGATAAAAAGAGAAACACCGATAAGTATACAAAGAGAAACACCGAGAAAAATTCAGACATGTGAGCCAGCTGATTTAAATTTCGAAGTATGAATTACTTTTAGAAGACATGAAGTAAAACCTGAAATAAAGCATCTATGTTGCCATTGCTTGGCAATTTTTGACCACGTAAAATGATTTGGTTCTTGAAACTAGGCAATATAAAGAAATGTCCTTTGTAAATTAAATAAATACATAAATAAATAAATACTGAATAATCTTGAACTGCCATTTTTATATAAGTATCGCCAGTATTCGAAACAGAGCATAAATAAATCCTTCAAGTAAAATAATAAGTGCTTATTTTAATAAAATACTTACCTGATTTAGAGTTTTATTAGTATTGCAACTGATTAATGGTTTTATCCAGTTTGTTGTCTGAATGGGTAGTAAAATCCTTCCTTTGAAAGTAATATATAAACCCTTAAATTTAATCGGTAGGCTACTCTCACGCATCACATGATTTGCGTGATTTGGTAAGATAAAACATTATTGTAGTTGAAATAATTAAATCATTTAAAAATAACTCACATAAAAGGTACTTACTGTTCTGGTGTTACTTTACAGTGTGTTATTTTAAAAAGTTTTAATTATTAAATCTTTCAAACACCAGTTTCTTTTGAGGGTTTTTTGTTAATAAAATGGTTGGTAAGTCTAGTTCAGTGATTTTCAGCCAGTAAATTGCTGTATAAAAGATTGTTGTAAAAAAAGGGGGGAAAGAAACGATTAGTAATACTACGTTAATAAATCAAGCAGTAGTTTCAGTGACTACCTGAACGATTTTTTTAACTTCATTTATTAATTTAGAATGCCCTACGCTTCTGTTAATGGCATTTTACTTTGAAACCTGCAATAAGGGCAGCCTGTACTATGTGACTTGAATGAGAAACCGAAATTTTCCTTTCATGAACATCGTAATGATTCCATGAAACAAATCCAATATCTTAAATGAACGTGATATTGACACTGAAGCAAATAAAATAAAACACAAAATGACTATTTGATCATTTCCAGTCTCAAAGAGCCACGTGAAAATATGAAACGAATTTCAGCTTTTGAAATGTAATTAAAATTTAATTAATGTTTCTGTGCCCTTTCCTGTGTTAAGGAAAAGACCGTTTAGCCAAAGCGCGAGAAAATTGAAAGTGCTTTTAATCAAATAGTTAATTACGTCTTCTCCTGAAATTTTAACGAGAATTTTCCTAGGTTGTACTTCAAACAAATATTTGCTGTTCGACTTTCTCTTTCCGACACAGTAAACTAGTTACGCAAATTCATAAATTGCTTAAATTGCGAAATTAATATTTTAAATGAAATAGGCGTGATTAATATGAGACCAATAAAAGGCATAAAGATGGAATAAGTTGTGGGAGTAAGCATGCTAACATGGTGTCGTTAAGCTTTCACAAGAAAAAGTTTTTAATAAAACTTTGTTGCGTACTTCGCAAAATTTACTGTAATCTCAAATAGCATGTTCCAATTACAAATATAGGGCAAATATAGGGCATGTTTCAATTACAAATAACCCTATCATTTAAGTTTAATTAATTTTATTTAGTTGATAAGATTTAAAGTTTAAAGAAGATATTTTTAAAATTTATGGAAAGTATTTACGCTCTCGGTTTGTTTTTCAGTAAGATATCTACTGCATTATTTTTTTTAAGATTCGGAACTTACCTATAAGGTATTAGCTACAGGGGCCCTAATTTTTGGCCATTTCATTAAATGGCCAAAAATTAGGGACACCAAGGGACACCACTAGGGACACCAAGTAGGTGGCCAGAGTCATCTCCCGTGATGCCAAGGATAAGCCAACGTCCAAGCCGGGAACCGAAACCAGATTCTAGGGGAGACACAATGTTTCGTCAGTAACTGCACCACCTGGACAGCACTAAACTATATATCCCTCGATTGATTTCTTAAGAATTTATATATTTCATTCTACGTACATTGTATCTACCGAGCTGAAAATAGTGTATGTAATAAAGTGCCAAAAATGTAGGGTAAATTTTCCTTTTCAGTCTTACCCCCTAATTTTTTTTTCTTTTTCACATAAAAATAAGATAAATGCTTTTATCTTTATTTTTTCAGTATTTGCTGGTCCCTCGAAAGCATAAAATTTTATAATTATTACCAAAAAAGTACTGTAAATAAATGCTACAAAAAGATGGAACTGCTTGTGATTTTTAAAAAATATCGTTCAAAACTTTCTATTATGCAGATCAATAACTATAAATTTACAATTGTATGTTTTTAATATATTAAAGAACCCTGTAGACACTTTCAAAGACGAAACATGGAAAACATAGCAAAATTAACGATTATTTACCAGACAAATTGTTGATTGTTCACTGGGATACCAATATACCGTTTTTCACTTTCACAAATTTGGTACTTTAAATTTGTTCTTTATGTCCATATGTTTGAAGGTGTGGTTTACTTTTTATTGTGCAGCTTCTGCTCCACAACAAGTTCTGGAGGTGTTGCAAAAGGTAGTTGAATACCGGATCATCAATGAAGCCGTAGATAGTGCAGCACTGAAAAATATCTTGCATCTACATTGGTATCCAAGCAAACATTACGTAAATTTGGCATTCTTTGATGATAATGTGTCAGTAGAGAACAACATTTTTAAGGACAGTGCTCTTTTATTAGATGAAAAAAGTAAATCTGCTAAACATTGACAACTGTAAAACTATTTTCAAGTCGACTGTCATATGTCGTTACTGTGAACACAATGTTTACTGTAATAGATTCTGGTAAAAAAAGCATATTTTCGTCACACTTGATAAATCGCGGGATTTCGAGAGCATCCATCCAAGTGGACATCACTTAAGAGCTACTTGATTGCCCAATCCAATGTTAAATCACTTAAACCTTTCAGAATAAATAATTACTAAGTGAAAAAAGTGATTAAAATATCACAATAGGATGCTAATAATCATGTCAAAGTAGAAGAAGCAGTAACTGTTAAGTAATATATCCAAATGTCTATTAAGATGGACAGCCGGTCTATGAGGTTTCAAAAGTAAAACATTCAGTGCTTGAACTTCCCTTACGATTTTTGATAAAAATATCAATTTCTTAAGGTAAGAAAGCTAGATAAAAAAGCTAAATCACCAAGTAAGATTTTAAAAGTTAATATTTTAGTAGTTTTATTATGTATTAGGAGGTACATAGGAATAATAAAGAGTTTTAAAAAGCATTTCCAGGCATTCTTCTTTTCTATATCATAAGAGGTGAGTTTTAAATTACTTCGCACGCAACATATTATTGGCAGATCATCACAACGCCAAAAGCATTATTTTTGAGGAGCACGACTAAAATTTTCAAATTTCGTTTTTGCTTAGCACCCTTCTTTGTAATTATAAATAGCTAATTTAATAGGATTGCTCAACACAATCTAAATATTTCAGTCTATCATCAGCCATTGAGCATTTAAGAGATAAGTTAAAACGTCTAAAAATTCAGATTATATAAAATTATTAATTTTATTTTGATTATTTCTTTTCCTAAAATTAAAATTAATGAGACTAAATATTAAAACACATTTTTACATTTTATCTCACAGCTCACTTATATGCAGTTAGGAATTAAAAATAAATTAATATATCTGACCTTTTCAAACCTTGTCACGTAAATTACTACGACATGAAAGACTTAAAGAAAAACCGCAAAAGATTTAAAGTAAAGCTTTTTCTTTTTTAATATGTAAACAAAAATGCTTCGAAAGAAGTTTTTAATATGCCATGTTCTTGCATGAAAGCTTAAAATCTAATTTTACGCTTTAATGTGGAAATTCATAATTAAAGTTTTAGATGACAAGCAAGATTAAAATAGCCCTTTTCCTCCCATCGTTTCATTCAATGCTATTTAATATCTTATTTTTTAAAATCTACATCTACCATATGAATATTTGCGTAATATTTTTCATTGCCACGTCTCTTTTTCCATTTTTATTTAAAGTATTTATGAACTAAACGAATATATATGAATTCTGTAAGTGCTCCAGTACAATTTATGAACTTCACTAGTAATTCTAAATTAACGCTTTAACGTTCAGTGTCCTCACTTTGAAGACACAAATTCCTGACATTTTGACTATCGGTAGCAAAAATACTCAAGCATTACTCAATTTTCCAAGTTTTTATTCACGAAGACCATGTATGCTTTCAATAAAATATTCTTCTCTCTTTTCTAGGGACGGGCTCATGACCATCAGTCATTCGCAACTACTAAGGCCCGAAGTACAACTCACTAGGCGTGGTTATAGGAAAATCCTCTACTTTTTAGTGAATAATTTACAGTAAAAATTTACCAATTATTTTTTAAATTGATGTCAGAATTATTTTTATCAGTACTGGAATCTGCTGAAGTATGGATAATGCAATTAAAATTCATTGATATAGCAGAAGAACTCTCCTAAATAACCCCAACGCTATAAAAGTGCTTCCGCTGGCGCAGCAACATGGTGGTTGACTGAATCGCTAATCAATTAAATCGTGCGATGGGAACTGCTCCAATTTTTCAATGTTTGACAATTTTTCCAGTTTTTCCTGTATATAGATGTAGAAATGTTTGCTCTTTAAAGAGTTAATTATTTATTTTGCACATTTCAGTTGATGTGTTCTGTCTGTTACTCTGTTGATGTGAAGAACATCCTGCATATATAAATAGATACGGCTCGATAGAATTGGAACTTGATACTGAATTTCAATTGTAGAACGCCATGTTAGAAAAAATAACAATATTTGAAGTGTGAATTAGATGTTATAAAATTTTTATTACGACTGAGCTGTTAAAGTGAGAAATGCAATACATTGCAGGCATTTTCTTTTCTATTCAGATTCTGGTAAAAAAAAGCTAAAAATTGCTTCAACTTTTTTTTGTTTGTCTTATGTTAACTTTCTGTGAGCTATCGTAAAACATTAAAATTCTTGTAGCACAAATTTTAGGATTATTTCAGAACACAACTAATGTCAGATTTGTTTCACACTGAAGCAACTATTTTTCCTACCATAAAAATTTCAAGACATCCAATTAACATTTAGAGAAATTGCCTGTTAAAAGTTTGACAAGAGCTTAGTACTAAAATGTTGCACTAATTTCGAATTATTAACTAAATAATCCTTTAGTTCGAAGTAAATAAAATAACAGCTTATATTAATGTATTTATTCAGAAATTGTCTACATCAAGTCTTCTTTGATTTATGTCTAATATTTGATCAAAAATAATATAAAATTGTTCAAAGAGGAATACTGTAAATATGTTGCTTCGTTTAGGTTGGTGTTTTTATCAAAAGATCCATTAAACTGACATGTATTATAAACAACATTGCATTAACCCTTTCAGGCGCAACCCTTTCCCAATGCTGAAAAAAAGGCAGCCGTTGCCATCGCTCGACTTAACTACCAGCAAGAGGGCGGACGATCGAAACGTTCATCGTGGGCACAGCCAGCTGTCGTCAAAAAAGGGTCTCTCGATCGGTGGCACGCGATGAACGTTTCGATCGTCCGCCCTCTTGCTGGTAGTTAAGTCGAGCGATGGCAACGGCTGCCCTTTTTTCAGCATTGGGCAATCGATCCAGCTGTTTTCGCATTCTTTCATTTTCCAGCAGATGCCAGTGCGGTTAAAAATAATCGTGCCCATTTTCTTACGGGAAAGGACGTTCTAAAAAGTAAAGGAATCTCGGGGAGCTATGTCACCCGCAACTATTTTGATAGAAATCCAATCTATTCTTCGTGACTGGCAACAGTCAAAACATCAGAGTTTGGTGATCCCAGAGCGGGACCACTGCGCGTTAAAGGGTTAGAGATTAATGTGCGTTTTTTACGTTTACAGTTCGTAAAAAAATTTGCTTTTATTCTAAATTGAGGAGGTAAAATGTTTGAATTGATAAAATGTTTTCAAAAAAAAATATTTCTACTTTTTCAAAAAGAATCACAAAATATTTATTACCAACATAAGGGGTAAGTTTGAATGAGGACCATTTTAAAAATTTTGATGCCAATAATTTTACATTTTACATGCAAATATGAAGTTTAAAAAAAGTCAGTTACTAATCTAAGAATGTTAAATATTTTCAAAGAAGTCATTAAGAGAAGTTCAATATTTGTTGGAAGGGATAGAAAAATTCAACATTTAAAACTGCCATTAAAATATCGTCCCATACAAATTTTGAAGTGCATTTCAGACTAGATTCTAGGCGATTGGATACCCTAATATTACATAGGCGTTATTTATATCTAATTCTGTAGACCTGAACTAAATCCTCCAAAAATACGCTTTATTTTTTTAACATGTCATGAATTTTACAGCCTGCCTACTATTACATGGAATATCTTCGACAGATCGTTATGTTGTTTTTCCAATAGGTAAGGTATCACTGTGCATGGTCTCTTAGCATAATATTATGTAACAAAAGTGTCAGTTTTGCTGATTCTAATCGTCTAACAATTTTTTGAATATTCAAGATCTCTTTAAATTGGAGTAAATGGAATTTAAATTTATAATTAAATGCATAGCGACGTAGATCTGAATCGTTTGTTTAAAACATATTCACTACCTGATAAAAAAGTATTGCATTACAAGCCAAATTTCTTATGTCAATTTCACATATAAACTATTGTTCATTAATAATAAACGGTTCATGTCCTGAATAATAAAAAATTCACATATTTCTTTCACATTGCGCGTTTTTCGCAAAAAATAATTAGTCATTCACAAAACTGACAAAGAAATCTTAGCTTACACTTGTGGCTATCACATGATCAGCAGCGGACGTGCTTCAAATTCATCCATTTAAGGGTTAAGAGAAACTAATAATACGTACGATCGAACAGCATTGTCTGATGAAGCAATGCATCCTGGAGTGTATAAATACCGAAAAATGTTCCATAATTAAAGCCCCAGAATCGACATTTTTGTGAAAGTATGCTATTTATTTTAAAAACTTTAATTCGTTTTCGCCGCCGCCACTAAAAGCACTCCCATGAAATGAGATGATAATTTTCTGCGTGTAATCCCGTGCTGTAATCGTTCAAAATCTCCTAATTAAAGTGGTTTAATTATCTTGATTTGGGATTAACGAAGCTGTGCGATTTAATGCTTGTTATCGTTGAACAAATGACAAGCGGCGGAATGTAATGGCGTTGCATCCTAAAGTCATGAGTGGTTATTAGCAAATTATATTTAAAAGCAGTTTGTGAATTGTGTTGCGTTTAATTTGTTTTATAGCTTTCTCCGAGTGGCTGAATTCTAAATGCATAAATTATGAGAATGAGAATGTATAATTGAGTATTATATTCTATTTAACTATTAGTAGCAGCATTATTTACGAATACTTGCTTCTATCTCAATTTACGGTGTGGCGTGTTTTATCTTTTGTTTCAGTAAAAAGTTATTTTAATACTTCTCGATAAGAGATGCAGTTTGGATGTACCTTTCTGTCCGTTAAGCAGTGCGTTCTTTATTCAGGGAAAATTCTTTACGTACACTGAAAAAAATGTTATTTTTTATTCAACAAGATTTTGGTTGGCTCTGTTTCAAAGACATGTTTTTGTTGAATAAACAAGATTTTTATTAATTTAAGAAATGCTTTGTTAATTTAACAAAATTTTCTAAAAACCAACAAAGTAATTCGGTTGAAATAGCACCAACCGAATTTTTATTGAAATGAAAATATTTTGTTCAATACAACAAACCACCAAGGGCACCCCACCTCTCGGCCTAGATAACTCGTGAAGATAATCTACAACAACGACAACAACAACAACAACAATACAACAAGACATTTTTTTTCCGTGTAGCTTCTTTTCAATAACAAATCTGGTAGGGAAACACTACATTCTCACCATATAGGAACTAGAGTACCACAAATATTAACTAGTTAAGAAAGTTATGTATGGTTGATCACAGTGTGCAGTAGCCGCACATTCTGAGGGGGGGAAAGGACCTTTTAAACTTATGTATTTACTATTAAACGGGGAATTTTAATTTTCTGACTGTCTTCTACAACAACTCCAGTCTTGAAATAATGTAATCCAAATTCTCTATTGTTTGCTTTCCTCTACAACCATTGTTCATAGCACAACCACACCACCTAAAGTGACAACCTCCAATATCATGTATCCTTTTTCATTTTTCTTCTGCCAAACAGGTATGTAGTGGCTAGAGAACCATTCTACCACACCAGGGGGCCCGGTTTGGTTATGGGCTTGGGTGTCATTTCATCCGTACCCTCATAGGAGTGAATGCTGCTCCACCTATTAGCTGCCTGCATAATAAAGTGATCAGTACGTCCAGCCTATAGTGGCCGATGTATGTAAATGGTATGTGCCCGCAATTGGAAAAGAAAATTTTTCATGAAACTCAGTCCATCTAAAAAAACAAAAAACTGGACTATTTTTAAAAAAAGTTTTTATAACATTTTGCTGGCTTTTTATAAATTTTGAATCAAATAAATTGCTATTTTTGATAAAAATAACTCATTTTCAATCTTTTTTAATATAAAGTGCATTCTTTATTTAGCTTATATTAGGAATTGTATAAGACCTTCACTTAAGGGTTAGGGATTAACCTATTTGTGCCTTAAATATGAAATGTTCCTTGGAGAATTTACTATAGATATTATTAGATGATCCAAGTCGTTAACTTAAATAAAACTGGCGTCCAAAATTAAGGTATATATGTATATACACTCAACTCCGGTTTTAGTGAACCTTTGGGTACCATCAAATTTTGTCCACTAAAACCGAAATGTACCCATAGTGAACAGAGACACAGTGTGTGAATTGGGACTAATCATTTGCGTACACTTTAGCCGAAGGTTCACTATATTCGGGTTCACTATATCGAGAGTTTGCTGTACATATATATTGGACAAAAATGGCTTTAATGCATGGGGATCTGGCATACTAATACCTAATGCTGTAAGGCAGGAAATGTTAGACTCAAATGCAAATGAGAGAAATATTGATCAATGGCATGCATGATCCTTTATTGCTTCTAAACAGAGCTGCGGAGACCTCGTACATTTAGTCAAACAAACGTGGCATCGAGCCCTCATACTGTTAATGAGGCTATTGATCGACGATTATGGCTGTACTTCCTATTATTTCAAAAAAGCCGATATAAACGCCTGAGGTTGTCCAAATGCAGCGGTTCTTCCTAGATCATTGCACAAGTGTTCCATGGGATTGAGGTCTGGAGACCTCGCTGGGCACAGCATACGGTGAATACCCTCTTCTTCCAGATAATGGTTGACTTATAACTCTATCTTTGGACACCAACGTATCATAGCGAAGAAGCTATTTTCATTTAATATCCACTAAACAGTGTAATGTTTGACTGGTATTTATGTCATCCGAACTTGCATAGTTACCATAAAGAGAACAACGTGGCTCGGTAAGAAAATCAAGCTTCAAGGGAGTTTCCTAACAAAAAACACACAAAAGAAACTGGTGTTTAAAAGATAAAATAATTAAGAGCTCGTAAATTAACACTTATAAAAGGTACTTATCAAAGTGTACATGTGTTTCGCTAGAAAAATTTTCGATCTTCATCAGCACAGGTAGAAGTTCTTACAGTGACTGATTGGAGACTAAGAAATGTCTTTTGTCGCAGTCTGGTGTACAATCCAATGTCCCATCCCTAGTATTTGTGTTGATGAAGATCGCAATTATTTTGATCGAAACACGTGTACACTTTGATAAGTAGGGTCAGGTGGGGGAAAATGGTGGGAAAATCATGTATTTTTTAAAAGGTCCTAAAATCAAGCTCTTAATTTTATGTGAAGTAAATTTTTGACGTATATTACATACATTGGAATTATACAGATTGAAAATATAGTAATATATTTAAAGTTGTCGAAATGCTTTTCTATGGTGTCATTTTTAGTTAGTCCATTATTGATACTACCATTTTCCCCATGTTGGGGGAAAAGGGGTGTAGTACAAAAGTACCTGTATACTTTTAATAATAGTCATGTTAATGCTATAAATGAAATAAAAATATATATATGTAATGGAAAATAAAATCTTAATCTATTATGTTACCAAATTAATTGCGTAGCCCGGCGTTACTCAGGGTCATTAGGTGTCAGAGTACAATTTGCCAAAAAACATAGTTAGCTGACGTCAATCTCTCACGCATTTTTTTGTTTTTCTTTTCATAAGCCTTTTTTAAGTGTCTCTGAAATTTCCAATTTCTAAATGTATACATTTTTACTGTATAAGTCTATGCTTAAGTTTTTTAAATTGACTTTTAAGTGTTCTAATTTTTAAAAAAATAATTGAAATATTCGCTATCAATTAAAAATATTAAATCTTATACAATAATATTAAAGGAAATAAATGCATTCATTATTCAAAATTTTACGTTGCTACTTTGCTGATATTGCCTTCTTTGTGGTAAATCAGCGTCATCTATCTACATCTGAATGAAAATCAATAGTGGAATAGTAATAATTTTTTTTCCTGGATAAAAAGCAGCTTATACTTTTAGTCAAGGTATAAGATATCTCCATTACAAATTTCATCCAAATACGCAGAGTTGTTCCAGTGTGAAAATGTATCAAACATAGAAACTGACAAACATTCTCATTTACAATATTAGTAGGATTTAGGGAGAGTTTTAGAATTATGGACGCTGAATTTTTGGCTAGTTAAAAACCACCGTAAAATTCAGCGAACTTTCACGAACACAAGTTTGTTACAGTCAACTCCCAACACAAGGAAAACTTGAAGATTATTATGAGGACTTTTACAACAGGTTTGTTGTATACTAGAAAAATGCTTTTTTAAAACATGAGACGTTCTACAGATGTGCACAGAACACGTTCTACAGAATTGATGAGACGTTCTACAGAAAATAATTCATAGAAACATTAGAAAACCAACATTCTAGCAAATGTGCACGAAACCTTTCTGAGAAGGCAGCTAGTAACATCATTACACAGTTTTTTATCACTTTTCACGCATATCCTTTTAAATATTAAAAAAAAATTACACTGATTTCCTAAAAACAGTTTCAGCCTTATAAATTGACAGTGTTCATTTAACGCACATGCTCAGGATTTTGTAAATAGCGCTTTTCAAGAATTCAAAACACAATAAAGTAACGACGAGGTAAGTGTATCGATGTCAGAAATCGACATGTGTAATCCTTGTAGTTCACATCTCCGGAAAAAGTTGTTTACAAATCAATGCACAGATTGCAAAGTTCTGTGAAATCTGTGGAAAGAAAAACAGGTGTGAACAAAGTACCATTTTGTTATTCAGAGTAATTGTCCTTAGTTGCAACTCAGAAAAACTTTCTGAAGCTGCAAAAGATTTTATTTTTGTAAACAGTTCGAAAGCAGCGTCTCACACTATATGAATGTGCACTATGTCTGTAGCGTCTCAAGATGTGCAAGCGTCTCAAGTTTCCCTTCACAAAGGAGAACGAAAATAAATCCTACGGAGCAAGATCAGGAGAATAAGGCGCATGATGAGCACTGCACACTACGTGTTTAGTGAGAAATTTTCTTATGTGAATGTGAGGGCGGCGAGAGATCACAGGTTTACTCTTCAATTCAGAACTGATTGAATCAATCATAAACAAATGCTTTACTTACTGACACAAGAATTAAATAATATGAATACACGTCAAATATTTATATGTTCAGGCGATTATCTTATGATCTAAATATGCCCATTTAAGATACATTATACTAGATACCGTTACTTTAATATACTAGTACCTTTTCTAACAAAGCACAATCAATAGTGAAAATAGCACTCTCCAATTTCTAACAGTTAGTGCATTACGTAATTCATTGTGCTGTTAATTCAATCTGTTTCTTACGACTCTTATGTAAATAAATTAATTACAAACCTGCAACTGAATTCTCTAGGAGATAAATCAGTTGCCAAATAAATACCCTTCTCCATTCAGCTGTATTTTATATAACCACATATTTATTGCGAAATCGACTGAACTCTACGCATATTAATCATATATGTACAACTTACGCTGATTTAAGCTTTATAGGCAACTCCTGTAAATTTCTGTGCTCTAAAGTTTCGAGATGAGCATTTAAATATCAAACTGTCTGCACCGTTAACTGCCACTGCCATATTAATAGTAGGGGAACCTATTTGGCAGATATTATACAAATCATTGTTAGATGACAGTCTGACTATGAGATATGTGGTCAATAAGAGAGATTTGAAAATTAATCAAACGTAGCACATTTATGTTTTATGAAGCTCAAATCAAAACAAATATGTGAAACTGTCTGAAAGAATGTCTTGTATCTGAGATAATATTTTTAACATGTTACTTCATGTTTAATAGATATATTTTTCTGCTTGATAAGGTGTATTAATTGTATGTGAAATGAAAAGTATTTAGAACTTTGGAGATGAGTTACAATTTTTTTTTTTGCTTGCAGTTTCTATGCACTTGATAAATTTGATCAATCATAACTGAGAAAAATGCATTATTCATTTAGCAGGGTATTTACTTGATGTAAATGTTTATACGGCTGTGTAGGTAGGTATAGGCTGTGTAGGTATTAAGTAGAACTCCTGATAACGTCATTTTTGAGCCAGAAGTAAACATACATTAAAATAATCCTAATGCAAAAAGCTCTTATCGATTGCTTTTTATGCTTTATTTTTTTCTATCTCATCCCCCCCCCCAAAAAAAAGCCTCAAATGAATGAAGTGCATTAAATCAGTGAACGTCTTATGCTGAATTTTCTTCCGAGTTTGAAAATGAGAAAATTATTCCAATCTTCCCGAAGTGATGAGTTTGAATTTATGAGAAAAACTCCGTTATAGCCGAATCCATTACATTAATAGATAGCAGCATTTTCAAAACGTGCCTTTTATGATACATAGTGTTCATAATGTTTGTAGATATCGGAGCTATTTCAGTGATGCGATATTGTGGGTTAATTCTCAAGAATGCAATCTTCATTTCCATAATGATGAAATGTAATTCCGGACTTTAATGATGTGAATATAAAGTTTCTCAAAGAACACATCCATCAGTGAAAAATTAAGGAAATGATGAAAAGTATAATCACGCTGAACGAAAAACAAAAAAGGAATATAATTATTTAAAGGAATATAATTATCAAAAGGATTTATAATTATTTAAAGGAATGAAATTAATATTTACAACGCATGGAGGAAAAAATAAGTACTTCTTTTTCTTATGTACATAAAGTTTGTCTTGAAGAGTTGTCTTGAAAAGTTCTCGCTGTAACTGCAGATTACTTATCTGACAAGATAAAATCATGAGATTGCTTTTATTTTAATAATACCCAGCAAACACAGCCGTATCGGGTTAGGGATGGGCCGTCATCGGCAGTACCATTTCGATGTCCGCATTGGCATGATGGTAATTGGGACGGTGTCGGTTCTGTGCTGGCAAAACGATTTGGCGTAGGCAAATAAAAGTTGATTTCGGGCATGCAACGGTCCGATAGCGGCTAGCCTTTTAGGGTTAACATGTGATTTCGGCGATGTACTGCACCAAGGGTCAAAACCGATATCGGTCCAGAAGTGTAATTTCTAAACTGAACGGTATAAAGCCAGCACAAGTAGCACATATATATTGTTATAGTAATTCTTTTTAATTTATGATTTCAATATTTACTATTTACAATGTTTTGAGCCCGTAGGATTCAGGTGCCTCCTTCACAGGCGAAAAAAAGGAGGGGGGGAAATCATTCTATCTGTTTAATTTACCTGAGGTCCTGTCTAGGGTTCTGGTCTACCGCGCATCTGCCAATCTACAGTTTAGATGTTGGTGATTTTTCTCCAGATGTATTGTGAGTATGCGTTAGATAAGTTAACCAGTTTTTTATGACTTACTATTGAAGGGGTTTCTAAGCCCCCACCCCCACCCCTCAAATGGGGCAGTTTCTGTCTAGTTATTCACAACTCTGAAATAATTATATGACTATAAATTTCATTTTATATAAAGTGATAGTTGTTAAGTACTTCCAATTTAAAAATAATAATAAAATTAATTAATTAATTAATAATAAAATACATACAATGCACAACATTAAACGCTGCATTTTAAAAGTTCACAAAAGGGGCCCACCATGGCCGAGTGGATAAGACACCGAACATGGTTGAAGTCATTGGCGGATCCAGAGCCCCTCCCCCCAGACGAGGGAGGGTTGAATAGTAATTTAGAATAAATAATTATTATAATTACTATTCAACCGCAATTTTATTGCTTATTAATTGTTTTATATATTGGAACAAACGTTAGAAGCCTTCTTCCGCTCAGGGCACCGATGCCCTAAGGATTAACTCCTGTGTTTTTGCCTTACAAAAAACACAAAACAACAAAACTTTCTGAAATTAAATTGGATTAAAATATTAGAAAAAATACCTTTTCATTAGTATTTCCATAAAAATAAAAAATATCAGCACAATTTACAGTTAAGGAACTTTTTTTAAAATACATTAGCTGCTGTTGTTAAAAAAATAATAATAAAATTAAATAAATAAATAAAAGTTTTAATTCACTATACTGAATAATTATAAATCGAAAAAAAAATAATAGTTTCATTTTAAAATTATAACTATGAATAATTAATTTAATAGCATTTATTTGAACAACTTGTTTGTCATGTTTCTGTTCAAATAAAATAATAGTAAAAATTACGCCAAAATCATGTTTTGTTACAACATTGTAAAATGCTGTTACAAATTAAATAAAATTTAATGCTCTTATCTCCTTAAAAATGAATAAAAGTAACCATTTTTTGCTGATTATAGTACTTTATCTTTCTAAAAATTAATGGATTAATTCATTGCAGATATTGAAGTATAAACTATTTTACAGTAGAATAACACTTAATTTGTTTTTTGTTTTTTTTCCACGCGATCTAATTTAAAGGGAATAATTTAAAAGCTAAAGTCTCTCAGGACTTTCTTTTCCAGGCACAGTGTACAGGTACAGTATGACAGGCACAGTGGGGGGGGGCGAGTGCATTCCTACCCTTCTAAGAACCGTAGTATACGCAGGAGGATGAAATGGACCTTTCCCTATTACTTGGGGGTGAGTTTTCAGGGTCAATCGAAGAGCGGAAGTTTTTTTTTTTCCGTTTGCCTTTTGTGTCCGTGTCCTGTCCATTCCATTCGAAGCCCCAAGGTTGTAACAGATGTCATTTCGCAACGCTAACTTTTCAGTAACGTGGATTTTGAGTTTTCTCAGAGCAATGAAGATGGGAGTTTGCTGCATTTTTCTCTGGATAAATTGCGATTTTTTTTCCTAGACTAAATGGCACTGACTGCAGCTAGACAAAAATTTTAAAATTGTCTGAATGTGGTTAGTGCTTTTTAGTTTTAAATAGGCTGCGAAGTTCTTACGTCAGTTAGATAGGACTTTGCTATAGTTTTCTCTGGATAAACTGTGATTTTTTTCTAAAGACTAACTGGTATTAACCTCAACTAGACAAAAATTTTAAAGTTGTCTAAATGTGGTTAGTGCTTTTTGGTTTTCATTTTGCTAAGTTCTCACGACAGTTAAAAAGGGGTAAGTTGATTTTTAAATATATATTAAGAATTTGTATTTTTTCTTAGCTAGATTTTCTTTTATGTTATCTCAGGGACTACTAAAATAAGATGTAGTTCAAAACTGCTAATTATTTCTAAATAAAGCGAAAATGAAATTTATAGTTCAAATAAGTGAACTTGGAAACTATTAATAAACAAGCAGGACGGTATTTTTAATAAATAACTTACATACTGCATTGAAAAATGAGTCTATTTACTTAAGTACTTAATTTCATATTACTCAAAACAACAGAAAAAAATAAGTATATTCTGTTATAGAAAGTTCCTTTCTCCTACTAAAGGATAATCATAAACTGTAAAAGTTCAGTAATATAAAATATTTACTTAAAGTGAGTATCTTCTAATAATAAACATGGTTTTATTAATACTTATTAGTTTCATATATAGTTTAGCACTAATCAACCTATTAAAAATAATTATTATTATTACATAAATTACTTTACATCACTGGGGCTAATTTTGCCAAAAATACTTAGTTAAAATCCCAAAAAATACTTAGTTATTAAGTATAAACAAAATAATTTGTTTGCATATGAAAATGTTTAATTACTTTGAAGGGAAGAGGTTTTTATGAAATTAACCGTTTATTTGTAGAATCAGCCAATATTTTAATTTCTTTTAACGTATGTTGTTTACATTCTTCTTTAAAATAATATATAAAATCAAAAGTCAACTTTATTTTGTACTAGCTGCGTGCCCGTTCTTCGCACGGTAGGAAACGAAAATTTTCCTTACATATGTAATTCGAAATTATTCGTGATGTGGAATTTAAAAAAAAAAGAGCAAAATTATTTGACTCTTAATGTAAAGTTTGTGTGATGAGTACTAACCTGATCATTGCAGTATAATGACTCAAAAAACTACGTCAGTGTCATTCACTATCAAAAAAGTGGAAAGCTTAATGTTTTGCAGAGAACTCCTGGCTTTCAAAATGTCTTATTTCTACATCATACTGTTTTTTAGGCTCAAGTTGTAGCATTAAATACCCAAGACACTACATGAAATGGAGCACCATTTATCTCTTTCCGAACATGTACCATATAAGGAAAGTATTGTAATCATGAAAAAATTCGACTTCGAGATTTTGGTGTATTGACACGTTTTCAGGTCTTCTGAATTCATTTATGCTATTTTCAAGAGATGTTTTTAAATAGCTGCGCACCTGCTCTTCATACGGGAAGAAGGGAATATTTTACTACTAAAATCATATCTGCATGTGACAAAACAGAATTTCATTTTTTAAAAAGTTCAAGTAATCTCCTCTGTTGAAATTACTGCGGGATATATTAACGCAAATTAGAATTACTTTTCGTTTAGTTGGTTATAAGACAACCGTTGAAACAGGAAACTTTTAATTTCATGAAATATTTATTAACGTGGTACTTTGCGATTTATTCATATTATCTTTACAAATCTAATAATACTACATATTACGTACATTAATACTATCTATATTCGCTTCTCCCCCTTCAAGGCTCCCAAAGAAACAGCTTAGATTATTTGGCCTCAATGGGATCTTTTGATTCTGTGGCGATTCTTTGCAATTTACGCATTAGCATAAATAATAATCATTTCACATAATCGTTGCCATTAAGGAAACTCTCCATATATATTTAATTTATACATAGTTTTATAAGATTGGCGTATTTAGCGCCGCAAACCATTTCATCTTACTGTGGGGAGAAAATATCTAAGGGGTGCCATTTTAAATATCCATGTATCTGATATAGCGATATCTTTTGTATCTTCCATAGTCCTGTTTCCTGAAAAACATGAAACTGTGTAATCTCGAGGAGCTACTTATTCCCACTTTAATTGTGACAGGGCGTTAGAGTTGCAGAGTTTACAAATTTCACGCATTTTTTTTATTTATGACGTCACTGTTTGACTGCCGTAATGGATACCCCGGTAGGTTGAGGGAGTTAATTTCGATATTTCGCATAATTGTTTTCAAACGGTATCATTAAAACTTTGCGTTATGTAACCTTTATGGAGGAACGTAATTCAACGTTAAAATAAAATTATACTCGCAACCTGCATGCGTATGTTAGGCAACGCCTGCGCTAAATTAAATGCCAAAAATAAAAATAGTAAATAGAAAAAATTTAATATATCGCGCTTTGAAACGAACTTTGTAACTTTTTAAAATGAACATTTTCAGCGCCGTGAAAACATTTCAATTTTTAAATAAGCACCGGATTAAAATACCACTTCTAAAAAAAATAATCGTGAATTTCTTAGTTTATTTCTACAGTAAATTTTAATCAAAATATCGTCTCCCTGTGTTGAAAATAGAGCTGGAATTAATGAGTTAAAACTATGGAGTAATTTTTACGTATCTTAAAGCATTTGACGTCATAGATTCTCACTTGGGAATTGAAATTCTGATATCCCATTTAAAAACTCGATTGGTTGAGAAAACCCTTTTTTCTAATCCTTTCTGTGGCAACAACCGAAGATAAATTCTCGTGCCATGATCGCAATGTAATGAATGGCGTAAGATCGCGTTGATGCTATTAAATTCTAAACATTAGGCTGCATTAAAATTCGTAAAAAATCATCCAATTTACATAATTTTTTCGTTTTTATTTTAAAAGAGGGAGAAAAGAATGTTTCACGTTTTGTCAAAATATCAAAATGTTATGACAGATAGAATTCAAGATGCGACAGTTTTAAAATTATTTTACGAAAAACAATCGCTAAGCAGATGCTTAGTAAAAAAATTCCTAAAAATCGGTAAATCATGTTACGTATTCAAAACGAACTGTTTTTAAAAGAAAATTTTCTCCTCTATCCGATGATATAAATGCCGTTTTGCTGCGAGCGTAATTTCCGCCGTCATTACGAATTAGGTGAGAAAAAATGCCAAAAATCGCATAAAACATAAAATAAAAAAAATCTAGGTCGAATTTTGAAAAAATCGCTTCGAGGTGCACAACTACATATTTACATCTTCCCGAGTACCAAATTTGGTGTTTCTAGGTGTAGCCGTTTGTCCGTAACGCTGCCGACAGACACACACACACACAGACAGACACCTTCTTTTATAATAAGTAGAGATTATGACATAACTTAACAACAACAAAAAAATAAATTAAAGCATTTTTTTTTTAAAGCATGTTGTATGACTTTAATATTTTTTTCTCTCTTTTTTTAGCATTGCATGAATGTTTATAATTTTTGGTTCTGGAAAATTATAAATTTTCTTGACTTCTAAAAATTTTTTGGAAAAGAAAAAGGAACATTGTCTAGTTGAGCCTAATGTTTTGTTTAAAAAATTGTATATGGTCTGATAAACATATAATAACAAGTTTAAAAATAGTAGAACATTGGTTGATGCATAAAAAAATAATACGGTTAATTTAAAAAAGAGCTTTCCTTCTTAAATTCATCAAATATTTTCTTAAATACAAAATATTTTGCTAATTAGGCATTTTTAATAAATTTAGTCCTAGTGGTGTAAAGTCATTTATATAATAATAATTATTATTACTTTAATTTGATGATTAATACCCTGGAGAACTAACTACGGAGCTAATTAGGGTATTTTGAAAACAATAAGGTGCTGGCCGGTTTTCGATATTTTGTTGTTGCCGATACCATACCAAAAACGTAATGGTTTTGGTTCAAAAGTGGCATAGGGCTGGGCCGATGCCGTTATCGTTTTTGCCGACATCGAACCAGAACCACCCCATCCTTTCGGCTCGACACACGCCCAGGCGGACGCAAATTTGTCGTTTTTGGCACCGCGTGAGCGATGTCGCCCCGGCACATTCTGCGCCGGCATGCCAGTGTCGGCCCAAAACTTATCCGATAGGGCTGTGTTTGCTGGGTAATTAATTTCCTTTTGAACTCAATTTCTTTGCCTAAAATAACCTTAGATTATATAGGTGGAGGATACAACTCGAAGGATCAAGTGTTATATTCGTTGTAAGTTATCTAATGAATTAAAGTGTCCGATTTTTGTAGTTATATCATTTGTAAAAATGATATTTTTTAGTTATTCTGCAGGACTGGCACTGTAGCTACGCACTTATCAAATTGATTTCTGCTCTTGAAGAAGAAATTAAATTTAAATATTTAAATATTTAGATTGTTCTCGGACATAAAATGAGATAATAAAAGAAGAAAATGAATAAAACCAAAAACAATAATGAATATTAAACTATGTGATCTCTATCTTAATATGAAGAACAAAAAATTCTTGTGTTTTAAATTGCAACGATGAGTAAATAAATCCGGAAATTTGTTGCGGAAAGTTGGAACATCTACGAATTTTGTAAATATAGTGGTTGTGTATAATCAAAATATCCAATTTTAAAACGTAATCAGAGAATCGTGAAATTTTATGAAACTTAAAAAAAAGCATCTGAATTTATCGCAGAAAAATAAAAATATAACTTCAAATATCGACATTAGAGGGAGTATTATTTATAAATTACAGGAGCAAATACATTATAAAAATCTGTCATTAAGTACAACCAGCGAATCACTGCTTTACCGTCTTCTTTAGAGCAATGGGACAAACTGTTTGCTTACGATATTTCGTCTTTATTTATACACTGTCTACCAATAAGTATTTGGACACCTATGCAAATGACGATATCTGTGGTCCTGAGGTACGTCACGGCCTCCGCCGGTATATATCTTGTAGAAAACAGCATCGGTATTAGTCGCATGCAAGATGCCGCACAGTTCGGAGCTCTGTGATTTCAAGAAAGGTATAATTATCGGGTATCACAAAAGTGCCAATCCTTAAGGGACATATCTAGCGATCTGAAGTACCCAAAATCGACAGTGGCCTATGTAATTAAGAAGTGGAATGTAAGCAGTGATTGTCGGAATGTGCCCCGAGTCGGCAGTTCAACGAAACTGGGAGATAGAGACCCACGAGTGCCGTCCAGAGAAATTCGGAAGAACCGCACCCAACCTATGGCCCGCATCCGCGAGGAGTTTAGACAGGCATCCGGGAGTATTGTTTTAATGAATACCATCCGTAAGGACGCACATCTGCTTGGTTTTCATGGTCTGCTGCTGCCCATAAGTCATTGATCACAAAGTCCAACCGCGCTGCTCGGTTAATGTGGTGCAATGCACATCGAAATTGGACCGTAGATCAGTGGAAACGGCTTCTTTGGAGCGACGAATCAAGGTTCACCCTTTACCGTTCGGATGGCAGGGTCTGGGTCTGGCGTCTGCCTGGAGAACGTCTCCTGCCAGAATGCATTGTGTCAACAGTCAAGTTCGGCGGAGGTGGAATTATGGTCTGGGGGTGTTTCTCCTGGTATGTACTGGGACCGTTGGTCCCCATTCATGGTAAGCTCAACGCCGATGCCTACTGCACTATTTTGGATGACAATGTGCTTCCTACGTTGTGGCAGTTTTACGGGCTGGGCCCCTGTTACTTTCAGGACGACAATGCCAGTTGTCATGTCTCGAGGTTAACCGAGGATTGATTTGGTGCCAATGGAGTTCATCTAATGGACTGGCCTGCCCAGAGCCCAGACCTGAACCCTTTCGAGAACCTCTGGGACGAGTTGGATCGCCGGGGTGTACTACCCGTCCAAAATCGGTGAAGGAACTTCTATGTCTACTCCAAGCCGAGTGGAAGACAATACCACTAGCTGTACTACAAAGACTTGTGGAAAGTAAGCCCCGGAAGGTTCACGCTGTAGTTGCCTTTCGTGGAGGTTCTAACAACTATTGATTTTGAATATAGTTTTTCTTTTTTATCACAGGTGTCCAAATACTTATTGTTAGACAGTGTACATTAGGGTGGATCGAAATTTTTTTTTTTTCGAAATCTTTATCTCCCGAGGTCTCAAAAGTTGTATATTGATATGAATAAGGCGTGTGTAAAATTTGAGTATTCTACGACAACGTCTTGGGGTTGCGCATCGAGCTTTAAATTTAGAAATTTTTGCGTTACGTTATGCTGTTGTTAGCATTATGCTAACACACGTTATGCTGTCGTTTTGTCTTGGGCGCAGTACGCAGGCTGTGCTCTAGACAACTAGCTCCTGTTTGCCTGCCCTGCCGAGTGATGGCGATGCATTCGGTAAACCAGGCACTTGATATTTCGTTGAAACAGGCATTTAGTTTAACATTTCAGATAGATGGTGCTTTCAGTTTACTCTCCAGAAAGATAAAAGGTGTTTGCCTTACACTGCTACGATTCTGAATAGAGTGAAACCGTCTGCAATAGAACATGGAACAAAATCGGTGTTCTTAGAAAAGCTGGGGATATCGAAAGAATTACCTTGTACCAAGTCACCAACCCGAGAAGACATACTCGTACTTCTATATTACTTTTTTGTGTTTAAGAAGAAAAATTTCTGAATAAAGGACAGAATCCACCGGAAGGAGAAGTAACCTTAGTTGTGGCGATCAAAGTACAGGAAATTTGAATCAAGACCAGTATCCCTATTGTGTCAATCCTAGGAATTCAAGAGATAGTTAGGAAAGGTCATGAGCAAGTTCAGCAGCTAAATAAATCGTATGTTAGAGACAGACATAAGGAATTGTTTATGAAGGAAGTGGGAAAGACTCTCCCTACCGAGCTATTGAATATCGCACTTGCAAATGTCCTGACTTTTCCCGGAGCAGGTGTGGCAACTCCACGCAGGTTCCCGGAGCGTGGCTCAGAGCCTCGCATACCTCATACAGAACAGGCGTCATTAGCAGACCAGAGGGGAGCAAGATATGTGACAATCGATGGAGTTGTAAAGTAGAGAAGTTTATAGAGAATGAGAGAAAAGTTGAAAGGTTGGAAAGAGAAATTTCGAGATTGGTGGAGAAAGAAGTGAAAGTTCCAACATCCAATCTCCAACTACAGTCATTGATTTGGAAAGTGAAAATAACTTAAGAGAAGTACGAAAGACAAGAAAACGCTGAATACCTATCGACCGCCACTTTGGGAGATTCGTTCAAAAATGACCAAGTTAGAATAAAAATATCAGTGCTTTCACAAGTCTGCGACACAAATTTATTGTGGACTGGGCAGCAGCAGCTTTGGTATCAACTTTATTTCCCAATCTAGAAAGCGGAAGAATGCAGATGGAGAGAAATCTTCTCAACTGATTCTAGACCCATATAAAATTACAGGAAGGCTGAGATGACTCGTAGTGAAAGAAACGGAAGAGGGCTTTAAAATTTTCTTTGGATTGTGTTTTGATAGGAGGAAGAACAAAACATGATACATTGAAAAATTTGTTGACGGCAAATTACACCCAAGTCTTTGTCACAAAGAGCATATCTCGCTGATAATGGAACATGCCTCAACATACTTTGGCCATATGCCACGATCTGATTTTAAGAATTTCACTGGAAATTCGGGAGAGTTTGATACGAAATCCATTGATCTTACGACCCTCACATACATTGGCGGTGGTGGAAAATCATAGAATTCTGGAAAGAACAAAGGCGTCATCCGAAATCTAGAAACGCAGTTCTCTAATCTAACTAAACCTCTGTAATGTTGTATTTGCCAACTTCACACAATAGCAAACAGCTACTCCAAAATATGCTGTCTATCCATCTATCTGATGATGGTTTCTTACGATTTAAATTATTACACTTTACATGAAATGCCACAGTTTGATTTGAAGTCAGGCTTTACATTATTCATTAAAACGCATGCTCCAATAATTGGATGCTTGGGCTGGCACGGGCAGGACTCGGATCGCAGGCAAATCACCGAGGGTCCTGGGTAATGTAGTTGCGATTGTGGTTGTACTAGAGAAGAGCTGCGAACGTTACTGACTATTTTTCAACGGGACAAATTCATTAAAATTGTAATTTTTGCTTTCTACATACTTTTGTCAAAGAACGCATATTTTTCAGATAATTATAGATTTTAAGCTCGATGTGCAACTCCTAGAAATTGTCACAGTCCTTTCAGATTTTGCATACGTCTTATTCATAATAATATACAACTTCTGAAACCTCGGGAGCCTAATAATTCCGAAAAGAATTTTTTTGATAGATTTTTTCAAAAAGTTATATTTTTCAAAAATTTCTAAATTTCAAGCTCGATGCGCAACCCCAAGACGTTGTCGTAGAACATTTAAATTTTACACATGTGTTATTTATATCAATTTACAACTTTTGACACCACAGCAGATAAAGATTTCGAAAAAAAAAATTTTTCGATCCTACATTCTTAGAGTCAGAAGTTATCAGTGAAAGAAAGTTAAGCGTCAGAAGTATTATGTGCAACTGAAAGGTTTAGAAGAATTGTATAAACTCTTATGATTCTGACATGACTACCATGTTTAAATGGCTCAAAATATAGTAGAATGTGAAAGGTACGCGATTTTATTATTGATATAACCTGATAAGCTTTAAGAATTAGTCACAGTTAACTTGATCAAGCTGTTTTGACAAGCTAATCAATTGAATTAGTAACAGCTAACTTGACAGCAGCTGAATTTTATGACAGACCAAGTTTTACATTTTCTTTTGAGTCGTAGGTAATTTTGTAACAAAAATTACAAATTATGATGCAAGCATCTGAAAATATTGCACAATCATGTCAAACTGTATTGTACAATCAACATTTAATTTTAAATATTTCTATCTTCATCCTATACGTAAGATGTTTTAATTTATAGTGTGTAATTCATAGTAAAACTTTAAAACAAATACAGTTTGTTTTTCAACACTTAATTATATGAATGGTTTGCTTATTAGGAAACTTTCTTTCCATTTAGTTGCTTCTTCATCTTTAGTATACAGAGTGCCCCAAAAATGTGGTCGCACGCTTTAATTATTTATCTATTAGAGTTAAGAGGCCAATGTAAATTGAAAAAAAAATTCGAAATAAGCTAGAAAAGACTACGTTAAGAAAAATTGTTTTTGTCGTTAATTTTCAAAAAGTTAAGTTAAAGTGAGTTTTAAATTTGTATACGACCCTCGAACAAAATATTTCCAACTAGTAAAATGTGACTCATGCACTAATGAGGGAGTGAATAAAATGTGAAGCTCATATCCTAAAAAAATTCAGTGGTATGCAGATAAATGTATGCTGACTTAAAACTTTACATATGAAAAAGCTACATTCACAACATCCTGCAATATAGGATTATTATTTTCTTTTTTCCTTTCTGCAAATTTTGCCCAATCTCATGTTACTGAAAAGAATCGTTGTCCGTTGTTCTTTTAATCCAGACTTTCTTCATTCCGACACTGCTGTTCATTTCTGTGTTTCCTGATCTCTCTTTTCGAAATTCAATAAACTCGTGGTTCGATATGCGTACAATCAGCTTTTATCGTGAAGGTGATTCGTGACGATAAATTATTGAAAAAACGACATAAGGGAGGGAAATGTATTAGATTAGTTTTTATTTCGGATAAAAGCAGTTATTCCGTTCCACTGTTATTGGATTTTCTTTATGGGTAAAAGGAACGGAAAATGAAGTCAAATTATCCGGTTCATTTTGATACCATCGTTTTCTTTAGTATTGGAGAATCGAGGCCTTTCCAAATCTTCTCAATTTAAAAAATAAACAATGAATTTTTGATTACAATGCTGCCCTCTTTGAAAATCAAAATGAATTCATCAATATATATCCATCTGCAAACGTGATAGGAAAAATATGTGGCTTTGTATAATGTTCGTGCATACAAGAGCTACAACAGTGTTGCATTAAGAAGAATACTTAAAATAAGTGGTACTAAGGGTAAATATAATTAAAAGCTTTGTAAAATAACACATGTAGAAAAGGTACTTATCGATAAAGCGATCGTTTCCGGTGTTATAAAATTTCCAACTTTCTTCAGCTGCAAAAATGTTTCACCATCCACACGAGGAAGCAGAAATGTTAGAAAGCTCTAATTTTTATACACAAATAGAATTCCAATAAATTCTAAAATAATTTTTATTTATTGTGAATGGATTTACTATAATTCATATGTGTAACTTAGCGGGAACTGTAATATAAAATTGATATTCGTTTTCTAAATATTCTCTTCTGTATTGCATATATTATCAGATCAGTAATCTAACTTCAATATAGTGGAGGCTGGAAAAAGAAAAGGAACTTGACGTATGTCTGCCAGCACAATGAGGAGACCATTCACTTGATAATCACTCGAGGGGGAGTTGCTGCGCATCTGCGGCCAGCATCGAGGATTAAGGTACTAGATATAGCAAATAAACGGACACTAACGGCCTTGTTCACCAAACTCTTCACACGTGCTTTAATCCAAACGCTCGTGTTGAAGATATGGATAAGAGATTTTACCGATGATGTTAGCACGCGTGTTTGGATTAATCCGGTGTAATGTGTACTGTGAATAAGACAGTAAGGGAACGATTCCGGACGGGAGAGATTAAATGTTCTTGTTAAAATGCTCTTTTAGACACGAAATAAACAATACTTTTAGCAGAAGAGTGCAGTCTTGGCTAGGAGGAATCTGGGAGAGTCAGGCAGCTTGTCGAATTTTCACACTGTCTCACATTTCTCACACTGTCTGATGAAAAAGGTACACACATACTGTCCCTTTGATCACCCAAGAGAGTCGAACTTCTTCTTTTGGTGTGTCACTCCATAAAAGACTATTCCTTTATCCACTCTTTTGTCACTATGAAACAACAGAAATAAGTAGTTTGAAATCTAACGCAAGAGCCTTCTTTCAGCAGCATTTAACCTTGTTTTCAGTTTTTAACAAACGTAAAATATGATTGAGTTTTATAAAGTGATACTCTCCATGGAGCAACGTGGAAATAATGTTTATAGCTCTTTTACAGAGCACACGAAATAACTGTTAACAGATTACGTCTTAAACCTTTTGTCAACAGGGCAGGTGGTATACTAAGAAAACGATAGCTAGAGGATGTCCAGGAAGACCCGAAAAAGATAAAATGTAAGAACTGGGCATCTATAGCCCAGAAGCCTGTGAAGAATGTAGGGCTGTATTGAAGCTGGTCCAGTCTTCAGGGTTAAGCCAATAAATAAGTACTGTTAAGCAGATGAGTAGTGATAGTCGTAGTAGATCACATCCTGATTAGCAAAATTGATAATTTAGATTTTTTTTTTTGCTTCGACTTTTGACATAGAAAATTCTAATGTAAGAAATGGACTTATAGTGTAGAAAATTCTTCACACTGGTATATTTAAAACGGAGAGAAGGAACATTTTAAATATTCTTTATGCAGTAGAATAAGAATAAATGAGGCACCTTGGAAAGTGTTTAAATACTATTATTCATAATTTATTTTCTTCCTTTTTATCATATATACATCGATGCATAATTATTTAATGTTTTATATCTCGCATCAGAACGAGACACTTGTGATGGAAGCTTATTGTGAACCATGCGCATGCTGTTAAGGTGGTAGACTAAGATAAAAATAGCTAGAAGATGTCGAGAAATACCTGAAAAAGATAAAATGTTAGAACTGGAAATCTAAACCCCAGAACAATGTAGAGCTGTCCGTAGGTAGGCTCAAATCCTCAGGGGATGTCAAGCCAGTGCGTAGTAGTAGATCACATCCTGAAGATATGGATAATACAATAATACAGTAATTTTTTGTTTTATATATTGCTTTCACCTTCAAAAGAGGAAATTCTAATACGAGGAATAAGCTTAGAGAACTTGGAATATAGAAGAGGATTCCTTACCCTCGTGTATTTACAGCGGAGAGAGAGTACATGAAATATTCCTCATGTAGTAGAATAAGTATACACACATACTGTCCCTTGGATCACCCAAGAGAGACGAATTTCTTATTTTGCTGTGTACTCCATACAAGCACTATTCCTTTATCCACTCCTCGGACACTATGGAACAACAGAAATAAGTAGTTTGAAATCTAAAGCAAGAGCCTCCTTTCAGTAGCTTTTAGTCTTGTTTTCAGTTCTTAAGAAACGTAAAACATGATCTAGTTTTATAAATTAATACCCTCCATCGAACAATGTGCACTTAATGTTTATAACTTTTTTACAGAGCACACAAAATGACTCTTAAAGGATCACGTCTTAAACCTGATGGCTGTTGACCAGGTGGTAGATTAAAAAAGATAGCTAGACCAGGAAGATCCGAAAAAGATAAAATATTAGAACTGAAATTCTTAAGCCCTGAACCGTGTGAAGAAAGCATTGCTGTCCTGAAGCAGGAACGAGTCCTCAGTATTAAGCCAATAAATAAGTACTGTTAAACCCATGAGTAGTGGTAGTTGTAGTAGATCCCATCCTGAAGATATGAATAGTAAAATTAATGATTTAGATTTGTTTTTTTCTTCTTTGACTTTCGACATGGAAAATTCTAATGTAAGCAATGAACTTATAGTGTTGAAGAAGATTCCTCACGCTTGCGTATTGACAACGGAGAGAACGAACATTTTAAATATTCTTTATTTAGTAGAACAAGAATAAATGAGGCACGTTGGAATGTCTTTAAGTAAGGACCTTATGCATAATTTATTTTCTTCCTTTCTATCATATATACATAGATGTATAATTATTTAATATTTTATATCTGGCATCAGAACGAGACACTTGTGATAGCAGCTTATTGTATGCGCATGCTGTTAAGGTGGTAGACTAAGATAAAGATGGCTAGAGGGTGTCGAGAAAGACCTGAAAAAGATAAAATGTTAGAATTGGAAATCTAAAGCCAAGAACTGTGTGAAGAATGCAGAGCTGTCCGTAGGTAAGTCCGAATCCTCAGGGGAATGTCAAGCCAGTGTGTAGTAGTAGATCACATCCTGAAGATATGAATAATAGAATAATATAGTAATTTTTTGTTTTATATATTGCATTCACCTTCAACTGAGGAAATTCTAATGCGGGGAATAAGCTTAGAGAACTTGGAATAAAGACGATGTTGCCTTACCTCTGTGTATTTACAACGGAGGGAGGGAACATTTTAAATATTCTTCATGTAGTGGAATAAGTATAAATGAGACATATTGGGAATTGTTTGAATATTAAGAATAATTTATTTTCTCCCTTTTTATCATATGTAAATCGATATATAATTATTACATGTTTTATATGTAGCATCAGAACGGGACAATTGTGATGGTAGCTTCTTGTGAACCATACGCATGCTGTAAATTCGTATCAAGCATCAATCATGCATATTTTTGAATAAATTGTACTAACCCCAAAAATAAGCATAAGGAACTGCAAAATGTCCTGATACTTCTTAAAGAGACAAAAACTGAAAAACTACTGCTATATTCCTCTTTATATGAATTTCTTTAATGGTGCATTTAAAAAAGCTTTATGATGGTAATGTTTTCCAATAAAGCCTCCCCTTGAACGTAGTACTAGGAATGAAAACCATATAAATTCCAGAAATTATTCAGCGATTTGTACAGTATTCAATGAGATTTGTAATTAATTCAGCACCCAGTCAATCAATGCTGATATTTCATACACTCACAAGGGCTCATACTTTCTTTTTGCCTTAAGAATTCAACTTAATTCACTCAAACTTTTTGTGCAGAATATTTACGTCCTGTTTTTTTTCTTTTCTCTTACTTTTTATCCAATATCAGTTATTATTAAAAGATTCACTTCACATCTCAATTCCAATCTTCTTTTAATGCCACCCCCATTTTACTTTTCACTTCTGTTTAACATTGGTCCCCGTCTCTCTTCAAAATTCAATAAACCTGCGGTTAGGGGTGCGTATAATCAGCTTTTTTATCGCAGAAAGAGATATCGCGACGATAAATTATATACCGAAATCGGTATGGGAATATAAATTAGTATACTTTTGTTTGGAGAGAAAGGCAGTTTATTCTGTAGCAATTGTGTTATTGGATAGATTTTTTTTTCTTTTAGTGGTGGAAAGGAATCAAAAATGAAGTTGAAAACCTGCTCTTCATTTGAGTATTTCCGTTATTGATAATATTAGAGGATTAGGAGGGATGAGTTCCTTTTATTATATTCTTTCTGGTTATGAAGGAGAATAAAATCTTTTGAATTGATTATAGTAATCATGGAAGGAATTGCTTATTCCTCTATTGCATCATGTTCAAAGTGAATTGAATTCATGAAAGCGAATTTTCAATTTATGCTAAACGCTTCGGTTAATCTAGTTCACAGTAAAAGCATTTCTATATTTCAACAGAAATTTCCTTTTAATAAATTCTTGCAAATTTTAGAAACAGGTAATCCTTGTATTTTTAAGTGATTGTATGAAACTAATGTGCATTATTTTTTAAAGTTCTCCGTGAAGTGTGTGCAGGTGGAATTACTTACAATCTGAAAGCCAGTTTTTTTTTGGGGGGGGGGGGCGTGTAATACGAGATTGGTTTATTGTTTGTATCCAGTTGGAATGAAATTCCATTACTAGGTGCAACAGACGATCGCAGCAATTAAATGCCATTACATGTCCACTACATGCCACATGGTTTACTGCAGTGCTTCCGATGGAAACTACTGGAACATCCTCTCTGCAGCCCGGATCTCACGCCCAGTGATTGCCATCTCTTCGGTCCGCTGATGAACACTTGGTGGGACGGTATTTCCAAACCAATGCTGCAGTTCAGGATGCCGCCTCGTTAAGGGGTTTAGCTACCATGGCCCTGATTTCTCCAACGCCAGTTTCGATAGCTTGGTCTACAAATGGAAACCATACTTTGATGCACATGGAGGCTACATTGAAAAGCAGTCCGTAGAAAACGTCTTACTATGTTTGCATATCTCTGGGTTTCACCAAAAAACATTTTGATTAAAGGACATGTTGTTTTACTTGTGAATGAACCTCGTATAATATTTCATTAAAAGAACCACTTTTTTAGTGTTTTTAAATTCAAAACTCAGTTTTTTTTTCGAACGAAAACAATCGAAACGAAAGGAAAGAGTTATTTGTAGTATCTCTCTATTCTAAAAAAAAGTAAAGGCCGCTGTCGCCGTCAAAGCTTGTTGGCCTATCTCCTCCTAAACCGTGGGGATTTGAGTTTCGACTAAGGTGCCCACAGATTCGAAAAATTCCGAGGAACCTGCTAAGCTGACTTAAATTTCGAAAATCGAATTATTTTAGAAGATATTAATAAAAAACTGAAAAAATAAACATAATGGTTGCCAGATTTGGCATAAAATCTTTCATTCCTTTGCAACAAAGCGTTTCCAAGTATCTAGAATCGCGTGAAATTTACAAATATGAGTTAGAATTACGCCCATTTTACGCCAAAGTAAAAACTACATGAAATAAGTAACTCAAAATGTGTCACTAAAAGTTGACTATTTTCAAATAGTAAGTTCGCTTAGACAACAGGAGTTTAGAATGAGCGATTATTCGTTTTTCCAAAACAGAATAACTAATATCTTGAAAATGAAAAATAATTAAAATGCAGATTATTTTAAAGCCGGGTCCGTTCAACTGGATTATTTGCTACCAGTAGAAATATTTGGCGGCGTTAACTATGCCATTATAGCAGTTACAGTACACTTTGGATATTTGCTATCCAGTTTTGTACCAAACCAGTTTCGAAAGACAGCTTTAAAAAAATATCATAAACTGGGGGGGGGGGGGGGGCTTTAAATCGTGAATTTTTAGATGGGCCAGGCTAGACCCAGATGATTACAAATCGGAGATCGAATTCTTAGGCCCATGCAGATTTCGCTTCGGGGTGGGGGCCTATATTTTATAGTAATTTTTTAAATGAACAGCTTTTTTAAACAAAGTTGGAGGCGCGTCGCCCATTTTCCCGATCAGGAAGTCGAGAACTGATTTAATTGAACTTACAAGGCTGCCATGGGCTAAAAGTGGTTATTGGCTACACTGGGGCGGCAAAGTGATCAAATTTTTGAATACTTTTTGAAAAACTTTCGCCATATCGACATACAAAAAATACTCATTATTTCAAGACTGTAATGTATCCCATTAAAAATATTATAAATAGACTAGCTGACCCGGCAAACGTTGTTTTGCCATATAAATTATTCCTAGGATTATTTTAGTAGAAAGAAATGACTAACTTATTGTAAGTGTGTGAGGATGGGGTATATGAGTGGAAGAGGCATGGAGCGCTGTGAACGATGCTGGAATATAAAAATAACACAATACCAAACATTTATATTTTTAATTTATTGTAATTTATTCTTTACATTTATATATATATATCGCTAATTACAATAATTTTACTAAAAAATAATATCAATCCCTTAACGGAATAGAGTGAACAAACATAGCGTGATCAAATCTAAGCCACAAACAAACATAGTTTGGCCTTGAGACTTATTCATTGTCATTCCATAAAAAATTTTGTCAAAAAAAAAATAATAATAAAAGAATGAAAATCTGAAACATTTTCAGATTTTAAATACGCACTATAGCGCTATATATTAAAATCGTATCATAATTTATGCGTCGTCCCTATTTTTCTCTCATATTCCATTAAGTTGGAAAGTGTATATTATTCATGACTGTGCTGTATTTTTTTTCTTGTTTCGTAAAACCCATCTTTGGTATAGAAATCTATCTTAAAATCGTCTACTAAAACTATTTTACAATATTTGCCATGTATATTACAACTACACTTCATCGTTCTATATATTGTTTCGAATGCGCATCATAATACATGCGTATACCATGTATGTCTTTCTTGGGTTGATTCCTACTTTAACGCCTCTACTCTCGCCAAGGTGGCGATCATTAAACATATGCAGTTACAATGACAATTTTTTGCATTTATGTGGCAATCATAATTTAGAATTAAAATGGCGATTTGGAACAACATGTAAGCACAGCATGCCGTTACATTTTTATTTATTTTGGATTGCCAATTAATGTAGTTGTAATAATAAAGTGTCTTCAAATTCCTTAACTGGTGCGTTTATCGCTAATTTGTTTACTTTAGTTTTCATCTGGTTCTTTTGGGAGCGCCGAAACGGTACGTACGTATTATGCCGGCGGTCACTTCCGCCAAACTACTTTTTCGTCAAATTTGCTGGCAAACTATTGCCACTCGTATTCCAAACCATCAACAATTTCATGTGCCCGGCATTTATCTTGGTGAAAATTCCTTGTCTTGGAGGACCTCCGGGATAATACGTAAGCACCGTTGAAACTTGTGCATTACTCCCAGAGACCCATGACTGCAAAGCTCGCCAAAGTACGGGGATTTTTTAGGTTGGCGAGAGTGGGGGGCGTTAAAATAGGAATCAACTCTTTCTTGTACCATAAAACACATCTTTGAAATCGAAATCTATCTTAAAATTGCCTTCTGAAACTGTTTTACAATCTTCGCCAGGCATGTTCGTCCTATAGGCATATTCATACTATGCCGCAAAGACATGAAATGGGAATCATAATCCATGAGTGTACAGTGTTTTCTATTCTTGTTCCACAAAGCACTTCTTCAGAATAGAAATCAATATTAAAATCGCCTAATAAAACTGTGTTACAATATACGCCAGGCATTTTCTAACTATACTCGAAATATATTTATAATAAATTGTCACGTTTTGGCTCCCCATTTAGCGATCCATTATCAAAAATTGCAAATCCTTGTGCGACTTTCAACATTTTATTAACGCCCCCCCCCCTCTCCACGTTATCTGGCAAACACATTTGAAAAGGGACTCGATGCGCTAATGCCTAGGCAAAAATCCTGATTGAACTTATTAGCACTCTGGTGCTAAAAATTTTGAGGTGGACCGCCCTTCTGACTTAGGGGTATGAGACAAAATCATATTCGCAGACCTAACGAATATACATATAAAATTTCTTTAAAATCGGTCGAGCCGTTTTGGAGGAGTATGGTAACTAACAGTGTGACATGAGAATTTTATATATTAGATATACCCAATATGAGTTCAATCGAATGTACCGTTTAAACGCTAGAGCACTTTCAAGAATTTCCCCCCCATAAGCCATAATGTAAAAGAAATCTTTGTAGTAGCCCAGTAGAAAAACTATAAGTTCTATAGACATCAAAATCAATGTCGCTCTTACGATGGTGGTTTATAACATATATATCCTATTTGAGCTCAATCGACTGCCCCGTTTAGGAGCTATCGTGTTCACTCACATACACACAAACACACACACACACACACACACACACACACATACAAACATACATCTCGTAAAAATAGTATAAATCAATTCAGAAGACCTCAAAACGTGTTAATACATCAAAATCTCGAAGTCGAATTTTTTTCATGATTACAATACTTTCCTTACAGGGTACATGTTCGGAAAGAAAAAAGGATGAAAATCTGAAACACTTTCAGGTTTTAAATACACACTATAGTGCTATATATTAAAATCGTATCATTAGTTATACGTTGTCCCTATTTTTCTTACTTATTCCATTAAGTTTCAAAAGTGCATCATTATTTATGACTGTGCTGTATTTTTCTTGCTTTTTTCGTAAAACCCATCTTTGGAATCGAAATCTATCTTAAAATCGCCTACTAAAACTATTTTACAATCTTCGCCAAGTATATTACAAATATACTTCATCGTTTTATATATTGTTTCGAATGTGCATCATAATCCATGAATGTACCGGTTCGTCTTTCTTGGGTTGATTCCTACTTTAACGCCTCGACTCTCGCCAAGGTGGCGATCATTAAACATATGCAGTTACCATGACGATTTTTTGCATTAATGTGGCAATCGTAATATAGAAATAAAATGGCGATTTGGAACAACATGTAAGTAAAGCATGCCGTTACATTTTTATTTATTTTGAATTGCCAATTAATGTAGTTTTAATAATTAAGTGTCTTCAGATTCCTTAACTGGTGCGTTTATCGCTAGTTTGTTTACTTTAGTTTTCATCTTCTGGTTCTTTTGGGAGCGTTGAAACGGTACTTACCGTATCGTACAATCGTATTCCAAACTATCAACAATTTCATGTGCCCGGCATTTATCTTCGTTAAAAATTGCTTGTCTTGCCGGACCGCCGGGATAATACGTAAGTACCATTAAAACTTGTGCATAACTCCCAGAGACACATGACTGCAAAGCTCGCCAAAGTACGGGGATTTTTTAGGTTGGCGAGAGTGGGGATGTTAAAATAGGAATCAACTCTTTCTTGTACCATAAAACGCATCTTTGGAATCGAAATCTATCTTAAAATCGCCTACTGAAACTGTTTTACAATCTTCGCCAGGCATATTCGTCCTATAGGCATATTCATACTATGCCGCAAAGACATGAAATGGGAATCATAATCCATGAGTGTACAGTGTTTTCCTTTCTTGTTCCACAGAGAACTTCTTCGGAATAGAAATCTATATTAAAATCCCCTAATAAAACTCTTTTACAATATACGCCAGGCGTTTTCTAACTATACGCGAAATATATTTATAATAAATTGTCGCGTTTTGGCACCACATTTAGCGATCCATTATCAAAAATTGCAAACCTTGTGCGACTTTCAACATTTTATTAACTTCCCCCCCCCCTCCACATTATCTGGCAAACACATTTGAAAAGTGATTCGACACGCTAATGTCTACACAGAAATCCTGATTGAAATGAATAGCACTCGGGGGCTAAACATTTTGGGGTGGACCGCCCTTATGACTTAGGGGTATGAGACATAGTTAAAAACCTATTCTATGACCTAACGAATATACATAGAAAATTTCATTAAAATTGGTCGAGTGGTTTCGGAGGAGTTAGGTGACTAACACTGGGACAGGAGAATTTTATATATTAGATAAAGAACCAATTTATTGAATAAGTGAGCCGTATCGTTTCAAACTAATGAGAAATTCTACAGCAGAAAATGAGCTAGGTGTTGCCATCCGTTTCCGCAGAAACACACAGCATCCCAAATAATATTTAACTTGGAAACAAGTTATACGGACATTACGCATTCGAATATGCCAATTAGCCTCGTTATTTAAATAAAACGGGTACAGAAATAAACAACCCCCCGCCCGCTTCCAGTTAGCAGCATAATTATTGTAAGGTGATGCATTAAACAAGTGTTTCTCTCTATTCTAAAAAAAAGTAAAGGCCGCTGTCGCCGTCAAAGCTTGTTGGCCTATCTCCTCCTAAACCGTGGGGATTTGAGTTTCGACTAAGGTTCCCACAGATTCGAAAAATTCCGAGGAACCTGCTAAGCTGACTTAAATTTCGAAAATCGAATTATTTTAGAAGATATTAATAAAAAACTGAAAAAATAAACATAATGGTTGCCAGATTTGGCATAAAATCATTCATTCCTTTGCAACAAAGCGTTTCCAAGTATCTAGAATCACGTTAAATTTACAAACATGAGTTAGAATTACGCCCAATTTACGCCAAAATAAAAACTATCTTTCTGCTCTTTTAATAGAACAATGTGTAAACTGTTAGTTTGTTTGAATGTGTCTCGCGTAGCTCGCAGGCGGGTGATCGTAGACCTACCAAATTTTGTACGGAAATTTTCCATGACAGTTCCCGACACACCTCGAAGCGATTTTTTTCAAAATTCGAATTATTTTAGGAGATATCGATAAAAAACGTATTGCAAAAGGCTAATTTTTGCTTTCCGCCATTTCATAATTGTAACCCCGCAGTGGAAAAGTGACATTTAAGCTTATCTAGGTTGCCACATTCGGCAAGTTTATTAAATGATTCAGACTCTTGAATTAAAAATAAAAGAATAATTTTTTTTGTCTAGATTATTTGTAAGGCTGTTTTTAAATTAAAATATCGTGTGCATGGGAAATCAGAGCAGGAATAAAATGTTTTATACTCAAAAAAACATATTTAGAAATTTTCTGAGATTAAAATGTGCAACTTTTTAATTTTGCGAAAAATTAAACGGTTTTGTGCTATTTTGAGGAGATGATTCTAATGCTTGGCGCAATTTATCGTAATTTATCACCTGAGAATAAGTTTTTGAAATTATCATTCAGTTGGAATTGTTCATTTTTCTGTGCAGCTTTTCTCCATCTATTAATGACTATGTCATTTTATCCCTCACCCCCTTTGTTGAAAATTTTATGAAAAACGTGTCCCAAAAATGCGACATAAAAGTATGCCACATAATTTTACATATATTTAAATACTATTAGTTTACAACAGCTTTAATCTATTGTTACAATATTTCGTAAGCTATAGAATATGCTTTACATATATTTAAATACTGTTAGTTCACAACAGCTTTAATCTATTGTTACATATTTCGTAAGCTGTAGAATAGAGTCATCACCTGTTTTTTTCCTATAAATAGGTTACAATAATATGAAATAAGTAACTCAAAATGTGTTACACAAAGTTGACAATTTTCAAATAGTAAGTTCGCTTAGACAACAGGAGTTTAGAATTAGCGATTATTTGTTTTTCCAAAACAGAATAACTAATATCTTGAAAATGAAAAATAATTAAAATGCAGATTATTTTAAAGCCGGTTCGGTCCAGCTGGATTATTTGCTACCAGTAGAAATATTTTGCGGCGTTAACTATGCCATTATAGCAGTTATAGTACACTTTGGATATTTGCTAGCGCGACGAGATGGTATAATTCGTGGTGCTAAGAACGCCAATCTGCAAACGATTATGTAAATGAAAATATGGATAACGGTTTTCCGGTAACCTTAAATGAACAGTAATTATAGGTTGTGAGCATGTATAAATTGCCAAATAATGAAAAGTCGCCATGGGTGGCAAGCTATCCTATCTGTTCCGTATCTTTTATTAACTTTACATGTACGCAAGTCGCCAAATAATGAAAAATCGCCATGGGTGGCAAATTCGCAAGGTGTCCAATAGGTTTTACATTATTAAAAATACAGCTGAAACAGATGTTCTGATTTTATTACGCTTTAGCTCCTAATTAATATAACTTTTAAATGGCAACATTAAATATCATTGTGTTTCTGAGGAGTGCAAATAATTTTTCCAGCGATTATAAGCGGAGTCCGCACTTCAGGTGGAGTATAGCTCAGGACCCATACAACACGGATTCCCGTAACAAAATATCTTCCGTGTTATGAGGGGGAGGGGGTCTACTGTAGTGTGAAATTTAAATTTTTATGTACCAATGAACATGCAAGAACCAAGCAATGTGTAGCTCAGTAACATTCTATCTGATCCAATCTTCGGGTTTTGTCTGTTGAAATTATGTCTTTTTTACGAATAAGCCTTATTAGGGGCCAAATGCCTCATACGAAAAGCGAGCGTAGGAAGTCTGGGGCCATTGGCCCCTAGTACGTTAAAAAAATCAAAAATATTTTCGGCGCACTCCATCTAATTATTTTGTTTCAAAGACTTAAAATATCATGAATAGCAAAGTTTAGAGATTTCTAGCCAAATATTTCGATATCGCCAAGCTGAGTTCAGTTTGAAAGATTTCCTTTTGACACTTTATTTAGCGATATTTCACCACAAGCCGACAAGCTTGAGATAGTTTGCGAGATTTTGGGGATAGCCAAAGTAGTAATTGACTACAGACTCTCAATGAATTGAATGCATCCATAAACCTTAATGTATCTAAAGTCATTTGGCTGACCCTGTAAATAAACTCCCAGTCTATTGCAGCCAAAAAAGATATTGAAAACAGTTAGATATTACAGTAGTTCTGAATACAAAAGTTCAAAATTCTACAGGTTAAAATTTAGAGTTATACAAAATACGAAATAATTTTTGGTGCCAAATTTAGCAATATTTCGGCGGACCTCGCCAAGATTGACGACATATGGCGAGATTTTAAGCATGGACCAAACAATGACTGACTGTAGCCAAATTTTGGGATATTTCACCAAAACTCTCCAAGGAAGATGAAAAATGGCGATATTTTTGACATTGACCAAATGACTGACTATCACCAAATGGCAAGACTTTTGACATGGACCACACGACAGATTATCGGCAAATTTGGCAATATTTCTGCAAAACTCGTCAAGAACGATGACAAATGACGATATATTAGGCATGGACAAAATGACTATCGCCAAATTTGGCAATATTTCAGCAAAACTCGCCAAGGTCGACGACAGACGGCGAGATTTTGGGCATGGACAAACAATGACTGTCTACAGTTGTATTATATTGAAGATGTCAATAGACATTAAGGTATTGAAATTCTTTTCGGTGGTCCTGTAAATAAACTCTCCAGTAGATTGAAACCAAATATCGAGATGCATAGCTAGATGTCACACCAATCTTATATATGAAATTTGAACATTCTACGACTAATAGTTTTTGAGATTTGAAAGTTAAATACATACACTCATACACCAAAAGTCGCCAAGCTTGGCGACTTTTGGCGTAGTTGTTGAGGGAGGCGCGTGACGTGGTCGGACCATTACTTGGTACTTACGTATTATCCCGGCGGTCCACCAAGACGAGCGATTTTTCGCCAAGATAAATGCTGGACGCAAAAAATTATTGATGGTTTGGAATACGATTGACAACAGTTTGCCAGCACACTTGACGAAAATGACTGCCGGGATAATACGTAAGTACCTTAATGCACTATCACATGCAAAAAAAAAAAAAAAAAATGAAAGAAAGAAAGAAAAAAGCAATCCGTCTCTCAGCACCACGGTAGATGACGACAGTGGTATTGGTCCAACCCTTGCCTATGTAATACTTACACAAGGCCGGGAGAAGGTCGTGTTTTTCAGCAATAAAACGGGCGAAAACTTAGTTCACTAAGATGACCGTTGGGGGTGCTCTTATGACCCTTCAACGTTTGTGTTTTCTGGCTGTTTGAATGTAAACAATGAGTTTTAGAGACGTTTAAACATTTACCTTATTATATTTGTTATTATTTCATATCGTACCTATACATAATTATATTGTACGCAAAAATAATTAGGCGAAAATGGTGTACTGCTGTGTACCATAGTGCAATTATTCTGATTGCTCTTTAAAAGAAAATACCGGATTTCGGTTGATTCCTACTTTAGGACCCCCACTCTCGCCAACGCGACGATAAATATTGATATACAGTTGCCATTACGATTTTTTGTATTTATTACGATTTTTTGTATTGTTGCAGCCATACGGCAAAGGGTTTATTCGTAAATTTCTCTCAGTAATCAGCCGTTATTCCAGTTGATTTTGCACCTGATCAGTCATGAGTTTTGATCTTTGATAAGGCCGTTGCCTACGAAATGCTCATAATATGTAGTATTACGTAGGGAACGATAAGGTTTAGTATCCTTTTACGCATTTTCGATCTTTGTTTAGAAAGTTTCTATTGGCACGTATTAATAGGAGCAGACGATTTCAACTCATTTATATTAGCATCGTCAAGCACAAATAAATCTGATACGGGAAATTTGGTTGCTAGGGTAACTTTAAATATTAAAGTATACATATGTATTTTTATTCATGCATTAATGATATAATTTAATATCACGGACGCAAAAATTTCTGGCATCTGAAAATTGGTTTCTTAGGACAATTTTAAATGTTAATATTTTAAGTTATAAGAATTGAGTTCTTTTCGAATTTACTAGTTGATAACTATTTCTAAACAGCGGATTCGGTGAATTTATCTATTCTGTTTTTTAATTTGGTGACATGTTTTAAATTTGCCTTGCAAATTTTTAAAACTCATTCCAGAATTAGTTCTTTTGTTAATTATTTTAACATTCTGATTCCATTTCCTAAAATTGTTGCGATTCAACCTACTTCATAGGTTAAAATAAAGTAAAAATTCACGAATCCGCTTTTAATAAAGGAAATACATATGAATTTAAAGAATCTGCTCATAAATTCTTGTCAAATGAAGTAATTTGGAACATGTTAGTACATCATTACATTTATTTTACCTGTCAACTAATTAATTTTTAATAGTTGTCGTCAAATTCCGTATTTGGTGCGTTTAATGCTGAATTGTTCACATCAATTTCATACAGTTTCTCTGGGAAACGTTGAAACTTGTCGCATGCGCGATCATGGACTATTGACAGGAAGGTTCGCCAAAACGCGGCGATTTTTTACGTTGGCGAGAGTGGGGGTCCTAAAGTAGGAATCAACCCGTTTTCCACCGTTCACCGTTTTCCAAAAGATCCCATTTTAAAAGATAAGTGGCGGGCTATTTCTCGCCAAGGAAATAAGGACAAAATGAATAAGCTCTTAAAATTTCATATTTGTATCTCCAATAGTTTTGACTGGTCTTTCATGTGTTTGAATAATTAAATCAGTTGAGGACATATTTTATATAGATAGATAAACATAAAATTTAATGCATACGATACATACTTTGACATCCATATCGGTTTACCTCGTAAACCGATGCGGATTTAAAATTATAAATCAATAATCTAAATATAAATCAATTATAAATCAATAATATAAATCAAGTAATCTAAAGGTACTTTCGTAATATTATCCCTGCGGTCATTCCCGCCAAACTATTTTCTTGTCAAATATGCTCCAGCGTTTATCTTGGCGAAAAATCGATCGTCTTGGCGGTCCGCCGGGATACTATGTAAGTACCTATCTAAAAATACGAGGAATATAAAGATAGCTCTCATGGAGTAACAAGGCAACGATGAGTTCTCATAGGATCAAAAAGCGCCATCTACATTTTCCCCAGTTTTGAAAGCCGCATTTCCCGGCCTTGTGTAGTATTACGTAGGCAACGGTCCATCTCACTTTGTTTATCACGTTAAAGCCATAGAGCTTTTCGACCTACGTCATTGCATTACGTCAGATCATAGCAACCAGCCTGGCAACACTTTCCTGTAGGACACACTAACGCTCGTTTGAGGACGGTAATTGGCGGAATACTCCTCTTTCTACCTCTAAATATCCGAGTTGTCCTACAAAAAGTTGCCCTGACGTCATGTCGAAATGCTCTATTTTCGAAACATGCAACTTTAACTCACGAGGTTCATATTATGCCCTGCTAGAATTTCCTAATTGCGTAAATGACACTACTCAACTTATCTTCAGTGAATGATATCGTTTTTTCAAATTGGTCGAATCAAATAATTCTGATCTTCTCTTTAAATTTTTCCCCATCTTAAAGATGGCTGGTGGCGTCCCAACGCCTCACTGTCTGAGGCGACTGAAGAAGGACATCCAGTCACTTCACGAAGAACCTCCTCCGGGAATATTCATCTACGCTGACGATGGAAACATCAGACTGGTTCATGCGTTAATAGTAGGTCCCAACGATACGCCTTACCACGGTGGATTTTTTTACCTACTCTTGAGTGTGCCCGCCAACTACCCTATAAAACCGCCACGAGCCAAGTTCATGACGACTGGCGGAGGTGGAGTTCGATTCACTCCGAACTTGTACAACAATGGGAAAGTGTGCCTTAGCATCCTCGGAACATTCCGTGGGCCTAACTGGAGCGCTTCTCAAACACTGTCCACTGTCCTCATATCCATACAGTCCCTGATGAACGAAAAGCCGCTCTTGTACGAGCCTTACATGAGGGGGCATCATGCTGAAGACAGTGACCGGTACAACGAACTGCTACAACACGAGACCCTGAGAGTTGCCGTATGCGACATGTTGGAAGGACAAACTGGAGATTCGAGAAATTTACCGCAGTCGCTCAGAGACATTATGGAGAGACACTTTCTGGAGTTCTTCGACCACTATGTATCCGTCGCTAATTCAAAATTGCACTTGAACGGGAAGCGTACGAAATATCCTGCGATACTGATGTTCGGTTCTGCGAGGGTGGTTTTTGATTATGCTTCCATACTGAAGCGTCTCCACTGCATTAAAACACTCCTGGAAGCTAAACTCGGTAATGCTAGCAGTGCCGAGTGACACTCTAAATTTATGTGAGCAGCAAAATTTGCTTAAATTGAAACTGCATTATGTAGACAATGTATTGGATGTTCTGATATTTTAAAAATTCACTTTAGACACTTTGGATTATGGTAATTGTATACTGAGACATATTTTGGCTACCGTACGAATTAAAAGATATCATTAAAATGTTTGATGTTTAAATTATAAAAGTAATTAACACTGGTTCCTTTATCATATTTGAACGCAGGGGTCGCGCTGTCGATCGCCAACGTCGTAAATTGCGATAGTAAATTTAGTTTGGCGAAAGAAAATACGATTTGGCGAAAGTATTGGCAATTGGATTTCTTAATGATGTCCGACAAAATCTAATTTGGCGAATGGATTAGCGAAACTTAAAAAAAAGCCAGCGCGACCCCTGTTTGAACCCATTAAAGGCCAAGTTGTGTAACCTTTTTTTTTTAGTTTTAATCGGTTAGAGTCACTGTTCAACATTCTATTGAGAACGCAAATGGTGTAAGTTGTAACTCTAGATTTAGCAAATGTCTAGATAGCAGACTAATTGCTCTATAATGTTGAATGTACTATGACAACCTTAATAAAACCGGTACTTACGTATTATCCCGGCAGTCGTTTCCGCCAAACTATTTTTTTTTTTTGGTAAATGTGCTGGCAAACTGTTGCCAATTATATTCAGAACCATCAATAATTTCATGAGTCCGGCATTTATCTTGACGAAAAATCGCTCGTCTTGGCGGACCGCCGCGATAATACGTAAGTACCCCTAATTTACATGGTAGGACGGTATTGTGCTTGAAATGGATGAATGCCCCTAAAATTGCCATTGACCGCAATGTATTGGAAATTTTTTGAGTGGTCCTGTAGCAGAACTATAAATGATAAAGACACTTTTTTAAATGGAGAAATTCATTTTGTAACTCTTTACAGCATATATTACTTCCGAGCAGGGGCGCAGGCAGAAATTTTTGATGGGGGGGGGGGGGTTACGACTACTACAAATCATATACACTGCTGGCCATCGTAAATGCAACACCCTGAAGGAAGCATGCAAATAATATGAAATTTACAACATGCATTAGCTGAGGTGAGATATGCAAATGATTAGAATTTCAGCGCAGACGCACATCAAGCGCGCCTGTGGCGCCACCTCAAAGCGCTATTTAAGGCTTGGAGATTTCGACGGTTTCAAGTACAGCAATTGTGTTTTTCTTGCTTTTTTTTCAAAAAAAACGATAAATTATGCCTCGTAGGAAACAACGATCATCTTTTGATCAAGTATCCGAGTTTGACAGAGGAAGGATAGTGGCATACCGAGATTGTGGGTTATCTTTCAGGGAAATCGGTCGTCGTATTGGACGAAACTAAACAACTGTGATGCGGATATGTGATCGTTGGGTGCAGGAGGGTACGACGGACAGACGTGATCGACCGCATCGACCTCAGTGCACCACGTCACGTGATGACAGGCAGATTGTACGCATGGCAGTGACGGACCGCTCAGTCACATCACGAACCATATCACAGCAGATTCAGTCTGTAACGCATCATCCAGTGTCTGCGCGTACCATTCGACGTCGTTTACAGCAGAATGGTCTGTCCGCAAGACGTCCGTTGCTTTGTCTACCTCTGACGCGGAACCACAGACGTCTCCGCCGCCAATGGTGCGATGAAAGAAGGATGTGGACGACAGAATGGAATGAAATTCTCTTTACTGACGAGTCACGCTTCTGTATGCAACACCACGACGGTCGGATTCGAGTCTGGAGACACCGTGGAGAGAGGATGCTGAACAGCTGCATTATGCACCGTCACACTGGTCCTGCACCGGGTATTATGGTATGGGGCGGTATCGGATATCTCTCTCGCACTCCTCTAGTACGCATTGCCGGTACTTTAACCAGCCAGCGCTACATCTCCGAGGTGTTGGAGCCAGTTGTCCTTTCTTACCTTCAGGGCTTGCCAACAGCCATATTTCAGCAGGATAATGCACGGCCACACGTGGCACGCATTGTCCAAGGGTTCTTCGTCAATCACCAGATTGAATTGCTTCCCTGGCCGGCGCGCTCTCCGGATCTTTCGCCGATAGAAAACATGTGGTCCATGGTTGCTCAACGACTGACCCAGAGTTCATCCCCAGCTGTCACACCAGATCAACTTTGGCAACGTGTGGAAGCTGCTTGGTCTGCTGTACCCCAAGAACACATTCAAAGTCTCTTTGAATCAATGCCGAGGCGTGTGGCAGCTGTGATCTCCAACAACGGCGGCTACTCTGGGTACTGATTTTGGCAGGAACCACGCTTCATAGAATGCTGTAAATTTAATCATTTGTTACTTGGTCAACATGTTATCTACACAATAAATTTTGTTGTGATATCTCTTGTTTTTCTTGGTGTTGCAATTTGGGTGGCCAGCAGTGTATATGTATACGTGTGTGTGATAATGTAGTGAAGAATATACATTTTGTATGGCAAAAAATTCCTCATAAGGGGATGACCCCCTAACCCCCCCCCCTTGGCTACGCCCCTGCTTCCGAGTCGTTTGAAATAGCCAAAAACCTCTAAAATACGCTTTAATGAATTTCGGCCCATAGAGCGCCATACATTTAGAATCTCTTGGGCGGCTCTGTAGATAAGCTATCCAGTCGAATGGAACCGAAAGAGGAGGTGCACAACCAGATGTTACAACAATCCTAAATATACAGTTTCGACATTCTACGCCTAATAGTTTTTGAGATATGTGAGTTTAATGAATTTCGGCCCATAGAGCGTAACATATTTTGATCTTTTGGGCGGTCCTGTACACAAATTATCCATTCTATTGAGACCAAAAGGCGAGGTGCACAACAAGATGCTAAAAAAATCCTAAATATAAAGTTCCAACATTCTGCGACGAATAGTTTTTGAGATATGCGAGTTACATACATACATACGTACGTAAGTACGTACAGACGGTATGGAAAACTGGCCAAAATAGACTCGCCGCTGGTCAAAATGACTTGCAGATGCGTTTATACGATCGTGCATGCTTGCTTACGATGAGATGCATCGAAAAAATTCTTAAAATTAAATTTAGAGGTAGTCAAAATCTACTTTAACGCCTCGACTCTCGCCAAGGAGGCGATGATTAAACATATGCAGTTACCATGACGATTTTTTGCATTTATGTAGAAATCGTAATTTAGAACTAAAATGGCGATTTGGAACAACATGTAAGTACAGCATGCCGCAACATTTTTATTTATTTTGGATTACCAATTAATGTAGTTTTAATAATTAAGTGTCTTCAAATTCCTTAACTGGCGCGTTTATCGCTAGTTTGTTTACTTTAGTTATCACCTAGTTCTTTTGGGTGCGTTGAAACGGTACTTACGTATTATCCCAGCGGTCACTTCCGCCAAACAACTTTTTCGTAGATTTTAAATACGTTGCCAATCGTATTCCAAACCATAAAAAATTTCATGTGCCCGGCAATTATCTTGGTGAAAAATTGCTTGTCTTGGCGGACCGCCGGGATAATACGTAAGTACCGTTGAAACTTGTGCATAACTCCCAGAGACCCATGACTGCAAAGCTCGCCAAAGTACGGGGATTTTTTAGGTTGGCGAGGGTGGGGGCGTTAAAATAGGAATCAACTCTTTCTTGTACCATAAAACACATCTTTGGAATCGAAATCTATCTTAAAATCGCCTACTGAAACTGTTTTATAATCTTCGCCTGGCATATTCTTCCTGTAGGCATATTCCAACCATACCGCAAAGACATTTTAAATGCTGTTTTGGTATGGGCATCATAATCCATGAGTGTACCGTGTTTTCCTTTCTTGTTCCACAGATCACTTCTTCGGAATAGAAATCTATATTAAAATCGCCTAATAAAACTCTTTTACAATATACGCCAAGCGTTTTCTAACTATACGCGAAATATATTTATAATAAATTGTCACGTTTTGGCAGCACATTTAGCGATATATTATCAAAAATTGCAAACCTTGTGCGACTTTCAACATTTTATTAACGCCCCCCCCCCTCCACATTATCTGAAAAGTGACTCGAAAGGCTAATGTCTACACAGAAATCCTGATTAAATTAATAGCACTCTGGGGCTAAACATTTTGGGGTGGACCGCCCTTATGACTTAGGAGTATGAGACATAGTTAAAAACCTATTCTCAGACCTAACGAATATACATATAAAATTTCATTAAAATTGGTCGAGTGGTTTCGGAGGAGTTAGGTGACTAACACAGTGACAGGAGAATTTTATCTATAAAATTAGACTTTTGTCTGTACATTTCTTGGAATTCAAAAATTTTGCGATTTCTATCCGTTTCAAGCACCCGGGAATCCGATGCGACCCTCAAAAAAAAGTTTGTCTGTCTGTCATTCTGTCATTCTGTCATTCTGTCCGTGACGCTTTTTTTGTTTAAGCATCACGTAAAAACGGCTGAAGCGAATGATATGAAATTGGGTGTCATGATAGGTGGTCACTCAACTTAAAACATAGGCGTCGAATTTTTAAAAAATCTTGATTCGATTTTCAGATTTTGCAAAAATCGTTTCAAACTGCGTAAATTTGTGTTCAAGCATCACGTAAAAACGACTGAAGCGAATGATATGAAATTGGGTGTCATGATAGGTGGTCACTCAACTTAAAACATAGGCGTTGAATTTTTAAAAAATATTGATTAGATTTTGAGATTTTGCGAAAATTGTTTCACACTGCGTATTGTGTTCGTACATCACGTAATAACTGCAAAGGTGAAAAAATGGTATTTGGTGAAATGATAGGTGGTCACCTTAAACTATAAGCATCTAAAAAAAAAAACCGATGAGATTTTGGGATTTTGCGAAAATCGTTTCAAACTGAGTGAATATTTGTTCACAAATTACGTAATAACGACTGAAGCGAATGATGTGAAATTTGGTCACATGATAGGTTGTTGTTCAAAAAAAAGTATAGGTGTCCAATTTTTTAAACTTTTTATTAGATTTTGAGATTTTGTGAAAATTCTCCCAAAATGCGGTTATATTTTTTCAAGCATTGCGTAATAACGACTAATACGAAATTTGGTGATATGATAGGTAGTTGCTAATCTTAATTTATAGGTGTTGAATTTTTAAAATATTTTGATTGCATTTTGAGATTTTGTGAAAATCGTTTAAAAATGCTAAAATGTTTGTTCCAGCATCACGAAATAAAGACAGCAGGGAATTAAACAAAATTGGGTGACACGATAGGTTGTCACTCAACTTAAATTCTAGGCTTCCAATTTTTCAAAAAATGTTGATTAGATTTTGAGATTTTGCGAAAATTATTTGAATATGTGTAAATATTCGTTCGCGCATCCCATAATTACGACTCAAGTGAATGAAATGATATTACTTAGTTTTTCTCTAACCTGTAATATTTTAACAATACATAAAAATTATAATTGCGCTTTCTTTACTTTGGCAACATACTACATCCATTCTGTGTACTCCAACAATGCTGACGAAAGTTCTTGCTTTTAGAAATTTGCATTCAGTACTAACCCGTCAACGACGGGTACTTCAGCTAGTATATGTATATAAATAAAATTAGACTTTTGTCTGTACATTTCTTGGAATTCAAAAATTTTGCGATTTCTATCCGTTTCAAGCACCCGGGAATCCGATGCGACCCTCAAAAAAAAGTTTGTCTGTCTGTCATTCTGTCATTCTGAAATTCTGTCACGTAATCAAGCATCACGTAAAAACGACTGAAGCGAATGATATGAAATTTGGTGTCATGATAGGTGGTCACTCAGCTTAAAACATAGGCATCCAATTTTTAAAAAATCTGGATTGGATTGTGAGATTTTGCGAAAATCCTTTCAAACTGCGTAAATTTGTGTTCAAGCATCACGTAAAAACGACTGAAGCGAATGATATGAAATTGGGTGTCGTGATAGGTGGTCACTCAACTTAAAACATAGGCGTCCAATTTTTAAAAAATCCTGATTGGATTTTGAGATTTTGCGAAAATCGTTTCAAACTGCGTAAATTTGTGTTCAAGCATCACGTAAAAACGACAAAAGCGAATGATATGAAATTGAGTGACATGATAGGTGGTCACTCAACTTAAAACATAGGTGTCGAATTTAAAAAAAAATCTTGATTAGATTTTCAGATTTTGCGAAAATCATTTCAAACTGCGTAAATTTGTGTTCAAGCATCACGCAAAAATGACTGAAGCAAATGATATGAAATAGGGTGTCATGATAGGTGGTCACTCAACTTAAAACATAGGCATCGAATTTTTAAAAAATCTTGATTGGATTTTGAGATTTTGCGAAAATCCTTTCAAACTGCGTAAATTTGTGTTCAAGCATCACGTAAAAAGCGAATGATATGAAATTGGGTGTCATGATAGGTGCTCACTCATCGTAAAACATAGGCGTCGAATTAAAAAAAAATTCTTGATTAGATTTTGAGATTTTGCGAAAATCATTTCAAACTGCGTAAATTTGTGTTCGCACATCACGTAATAACTGCAAAGGTGAAAAAATGATATTTGGTGAAATGATAGGTGGTCACTCACCTTAAACTATAAGCATCTAATTAAAACAAATTGATCAGATTTCGAGATTTTGCGAAAATCGTTTAAAACTGAGTGAATCTTTGTTCCGCATTAAGTAATAATGACTAAAGCGAATGATATGAAATTTGGTCACATGATAGATGGTTGCTCAACATAAACTATAGGAGTCCAATTTTTTAAACATTTTTATTAGATTTTGAGATTTTGTGAAAATTCTCTCAAAATACGTTCTATGATGATTTCTTCAAACTTCACGTAATAACGACTAATACGAATGATACGAAATTTAGTGATATGATTGGTAGTTGCTAATCTTAATTTATAGGCGTTGAATTTTAAAAATATTTTGATTACATTTTGAGATTTTGCGAAAATCGTTTTAAAATGCTGAAAATTGTTCCAGCATCACGAAATAAAGACTGCAGGGAATGAAACGAATTTGGGTGACATGATAAGTTGTCACTCAACTTAAATTCTAGGCTTCCAATTTTTCAAAATGTTGATTAAATTTTGAGATTTTGCGAAAATTATTTCAGTATGTGTAAATATTCATTCGCGCATCCCATAATTACGACTAAAGCGAATCAAATGGTATTACTTAGTTACTCTCTAACCTGTAATATTTTAACAATACATAAAAATTATAACTTTGCTTTCTTTACTTTGGCAACATACTACATTCATTCTGTGTACTCCTACAATGCTGACGAAAGTTCTTGCTTTTTGGAAATTTGCATTCACTAACCCGTCGAGGACGGGTACTTCAGCTAGTTAGAAGATAAAGATCCAATTTATAGAATAAGTGAGCCGTATCGTTTCAAACCAATAAGAAATTCGACAGCAGTTCCCACAGAAACATGCAGCATCCCAAATAATATTTAACTTGAAAACAATTTATACGGCCATTACACATTCGAATATGCCAATTAGCCTCATTATTTAAATAAAACGGGTACAGAAATAAACAACCCCCCCCCCTCCGCTTCCAGTTAGCAACATAATTATTGTAAGATGATGCATTAAAGAAGTGTTTCTCTCTATTCTAAAAAAAAGTAAAGGCTGCTGTCGCCGTCAAAGCTTGTTGGCCTATCTCCTCCTAAACCGTGGGGATTTGAGTTTCGACTAAGGTGCCCACAGATTCGAAAAATTCCGAGGAACCTGCTAAGCTGACTTAAATTTCGAAAATCGAATTATTTTAGAAGATATTAATAAAAAACTGAAAAAATAAACATAATGGTTGCCAGATTTGGCATAAAATCCTTCATTCCTTTGCAACAAAGCGTTTCCAAGTATCTAGAATCGCGTGAAATTTACAAATATGAGTTAGAATTACGCCCATTTTACGCCAAAATAAAAACTATATGAAATAAGTAACTCAAAATGTGTTACAAAAAGTTCATAATTTTCAAATAGTAAGTTCGCTTAGACAACAGGAGTTTAGAATGAGCGATTATTCGTTTTTCCAAAACAGAATAACTAATATCTTGAAACTGAAAAATAATTAAAATGCAGATTATTTTAAAGCCGGTTCAGTTCAACTGGATTATTTGCTACCAGTAGAAATATTTGGCGGCATTAACTATGCCATTATAGCAGTTACAGTATACTTTGGATATTTGCTAGCGCGACGAGATGGTATAATTCGTGGTGCTAAGTACGCCAATCTGCGAACATGATTATGTAAATTATGTAAATAAAATATGGATAACGGTTTTCCGGTAACCTTAAATGAACAGTAATTATAGGTTGTGAGCATGTGTAAATCGCCAAATAATGCAAAGTCGCCATTGGTGGCAAGCTATCCTATCTGTTCCGTATCTTTTATTAACTTTACATGTACGCAAGTCGCCAAATAATGAAAAATCGCCATGGGTGGCAAATTCGCAAGGTGTCCAATAGGTTTTACATTATTAAAAATAAGGCTGAAACAGATGTTCTGATTTTATTACCCTTTAGCACCTAATTAATATAAGTTTTGAATGGCAACATTAAATATCATTGTGTTTCTGAGGATTGCAAATAATTTTTCCAGCGATTATAAGCGGATTCCGCACTCTAGGGGGGGTATAGCTCAGGATCCGTACAACACGGATTCCCATAACAAAATATCTTCCGTGTTATGAGGGGGTGGGGGTCTACTGTAGTGTGAAGTTTAAATTTTTATGTACCAATGAAACTCCAAGAACCAAGCAATGTGTAATTCAGTAACATTCTATATGATCCAATCTTCGGGTTTTGTCTGTTGAAATTATGTCTTTTTTACAAATAAGCCTTATTAGGGACCGAATGCCTCATACGAAAAGCGAGCGTAGCGAGTCTGGGGGCCTCGGCCCCTAGTTTAACATAAAAAACAACAGTAATGAATACAAAATAAATAGACGATTGTATTGACGCGTTAATCTAAGTGTGATTTTAGTATATGTAATATTTCAATTTTAAATAATCTGGCATATGTATAAGAATTTTTTTTATTTCATATTAAAAACCCATTACTGGGCCGGTAGCTTGGATGTTAAGGGCCTGTTCTCCTGCACTCTTATCATTTATGTGTACAATTGTCAGTTTGATCCTATATCAATACCATGATGTTTAAATTTCTTTTATCTGTGCTAATAAAACCTGTCTTTGTGTTGTCCACTTTATTCAACAAGGATTGATATAGGCAGATTCATGAAACTATGCACACAAACTCGGAAAAAATGTTCCAAATAGAACAACAACAACAACAACAACAACAACAACAACAACAAAAAATACTCATTACTCTAAATAAAAATAAATCCGGAAGCAATATAACTATAGCGGATACATAACAAAATAAATAAGCGAAATGAGCTGAACATGAATATTCATCCGTATCAATATGCTATCTTGGAATCCTTAAGTACCTGTAAAGGCTTTCCTTCCCCTCCTTCAAGTCTTTAAAGTTCCATTTTGAGCAGTCTATTTTAAAAAGATAAGACTGCATTCCTTTTCGACAATAAATCATTGTTTGAAGTTAAGTTTAGTAAGTCATTAATAATTTCCACTTCAATGGAGACAGCTAGTGGTCAGGAACAATAGAAATCGAAGAACGATTTTGTTTTAAAACTTAACGTTGGCATCCGAAACTCACAAAATCAATAATCTAATTGTTCATGTACCCATCTTCGTCATTTAAATTTACTGCATAAGGGATTGTCATTAGCTTTTGATGGCAAAAGACATTTAAATAAGTATCCTTTCAAATTTATTCCTGGCGATACCGTATCTTGAACACTGTATAGCAAATGAGAAGACATTGCATGCTATCCGCCGCTCGATGTAACATCTCTTTTTCTTTTTTATTTAAGTTAATTTAAGTTCGGATTTATTTAAAGAATTGTTGAGTTAGAATAACATTAACATAGGAAATATGCTCGAAGTATTGTGTGTAATCTTGCAATATCAAACGTCTTCAGAAATGGCATTTGATGATAGTTATCTACACTTTTTTTATAACCAATTTTCTTTACCTGACGACAAATTGTCGATAGTTATACCTGTGGATTCTTTGCTAAAGTTTTTTGAGGCAGAGGATTTTTTACAGCGATAAGTCTTTTCAGATTCTTTTTTTCTTTTTCACCAAGGACTTCTTTTCGTTCACATTTTTCCGTGGAGCTTTTAATTGCCGGCCAAAATTTATTTCTTTTCGAAATTTAGATAGTAATACATTAGAAAAATGTCTTTTCTGATTTTTATTTATAACAGAATTCGAGCAACCATCTTGCAAAAGCTTTAAATTTTCGTTTCAGGTTTAAGGATCTAATTTCAGAGTCATAATTTACTTCCACAAATAAAAATAGTTCGAGTGGTAATTTACACAATTCATTTTTATAACAAAACTGAGCGATGTAAATTTACCATAAATAGTTACATGCTTTTAAAGTTGGTCACTCTAATTTTGAATCTACCTGTATTTAAACGTTTATCACCAATTTTTTGAGTGTTCCTCATACCCTGATTGAGTTGGTTAAAAACGAAAACTAGAAAATTTTCCTATTTAGTTAATTAACATATAACACATTCAGCAATTTTGAAGTATTTTCAGTAGTAATGTTGTTTCTATTAGCTCAAAGCACACTTAGGCTATCTACGAAAGGGAGAAATGCCTTGGGTTGTGAACTTTTTAGGAAGTTCCGAAGTATATTTCCGATTTAAGTATTAATAATTTGTAAAAGGAAACTATTTTCGAATTCACTTTTAATAAAATCACAGTTCATGGCAGAAACGTTAAATAACACTTAACACTTCTAAAGTTTTCCATGCTACTGATATTTCTCAACGAAATTAAATTTCAAAGAATATTTATGACTTTCAGTTGTAAAATAAGGCGATTTATCGCTAGTATACATGATTTTTAACAGGCGCCATTTTTACATCTATCACAGAGCCAAAAAGATCCCCATAATTTTTTAGCCAACGTCCTTTTAACTCGAATATTGAGAGCAACTTTACTTTTCTTTAGAAGTTCCAAAAGAGAAAAGCGAAGAGATGTCATTCTAGAACACGGATCTTTAATCTTCTTTGGACACGCATACTGGAGGTATTGCAAACGTTTGCTGCACAAACATAATTCAAATGAGTTGAAGGCTGGCTCTATTTGTCAACCGGGTGATAACGGTCGGGTTCCCAGGAGTTAAAGAGCTGATGCTTTCTTCGCAAAGGTTTGTATTGTTAACAGAGGGGGTTAGGGATTATAGTTTAATTTTTAATTGCGCTGCAGACGATGTCAGAAAAGAGAGACTTTAGTCTTACTTTTAAAACTATTTTATTCAAATCAATGAAATGAAATATGCACGTTAGTCATAAGAATTTCTCACCTGTCTGAGAATTATAATGCGTTAACTGAAATATACTGCCGAACCCGGTTAATGGAATATAGGTTAAATGAATATCTCTCTTAGTGTAATAAATTTTCAATATTGATAGCAAGCTATCCATCAGATTATAAAAATGCTTCCTTTAGCCTTTGAAATGATGCAAATAATGAAAGCAAAATCAACTTTTCTGTGGAAGAGTTCTCCAGAGAAAATGGCATCCGCAGACTGATCTTTAATCTTCTTTAGAACGAATATTAAAGGTAATGCAGAAGTTTTCTCCCCAAACATAATTCAAAGGGGAAAAGGCTAGCATGATCTCCCTTTGTCTGCGTGCGACAGTGCTTGGGTTGGCCGGAGTAAAATATCTATTGTTGTATCTTATTAGCAGTTGTAAAATAACTGCTAATAAAATAACTGCGTTTTCTAATATTACTGAACTGTAAAATAAAGTGAAATACGTACTATAATTTTCGAATTCGATGCAGGAGGTAAACGTGTCCTTTAAATCAGTAAATTTGTGTGTTACTATGCAAGTATTTTTTCCTTTTAAATAAACAAGAACACAGTGCAACCTCAACTTTTTAAGTTCAAAAGCAATTTTTGTAAGACATTACGTAGAAAAGGAGGTGTAAGTTTATTTAGGAAGCAATTGCTACTTCTCGATTTAAATGAAGACGATTTATTTTGAGACTCCAGGTTGGATGATATGATTTACGTTTTCGTGAAACTGCATGCATAGCTATTCTTTGATACCTGTCTACTATTTTCTAACTCTCATGTAGTTTATAGGTTACTATGATAGCAATTTCTCATTACACTACTCTATGAGATTAATATTTTAAATAAATGGTAGATTTTTGGCTGGCATTGGCAAAGTACAATGAGCACCTAAATCATTATCTAAAATGTTATGAGAATATTCTTCCTTTTTTTTCGTAAGCTCTTTCCATTAGTAAGTTGAAAGCAAACTTTACTCTTTTGTTTGAAATTCCAGAAGACAAAAGCGGGAAAAATTATCCTCTGAGGAGTTATCTTTAATCTTCTTTAGCCACTGATTCGGAAGCTATTCCAGACGTTTGCTGCACAAACTCATTATTCAAAAGACTAAGATTCTAATTTGTACTTGTCAACAGGAGATTCCTCTTGGGTTCGCAGATGTTAAAAAGTCTGATGGTGTTTTAAGAAAGATTTGCATTGTTAAACAGTTTGGAAAAAAAAGACATGTAGTGCATAGGATAGAGGTGTGCAATTTTATATATTTTACCCAGTGCAATAAAAAAATTTTGTGTGAATGGTACTGTAAAAAAAGAAATTTTAAACTTGGACTATGTTATCCCGGGTGACAAGGAGTTGGATATAGACTCGAAGAACTTGTATTTATATCTAGTCTGACGAGAGATCATCGTGTATACACTTCACATGCATATTCTAACACAATATCTGAAGAGCTTAGTGATAATATACACATCATGAGAAGCTGATGAACATGATGAGAAGATGTTGAAGCTGTATTACTGCTTGTTAGGGCAGTTGGTAAGGGGAATTAGAGCTGGAAATTATTCAACTTTTTGATGATGTAATAATTGTAGGAAATCACGTATTAGGGAGCCCTAAGTCGGAGTTAATCTTTACAAAATATTGTGGTACAGCTAAGGCGTCAAATTTTAGTTATAACATAATATTTCAAGACATAAATGGTATATATACATGATATTTTGTAAGACATAACTTTTAAATATTCTAATAGTGGTATTTCTTACTGATTGAGTTTAAATTTCATGAGTTGAATGATATTTTTATGAGTATTTTGACACTCGAAGTGTGGAAAAAAACCAGTTTAAATTTGAAATACATATAATATAGACATATTTATATAAAGGACAAGAATACAACTGATAAATAAACAGTTTAAACAACGGATCCGAAAGTCATTTTGTAGGAAATATTTTTCCTGCTATATTTTTTTGGTATTCCTCTCCCTTTACAGTTCTTATTTTTTTCATTATCTTTAATGCCAAATCTAGAAAGATTTTTACAAAAGCAGCAACAATCTTTCATCCTTTTTGCTCATGAAATATTATGTTTTTGCAACCCTCTCATGCATTCCGAAGCTTAGAAATGTGAAAAGGCTCCTACCATTTGTCAGCGGTAGACTAACGCATCACTGAACAGTGTCTCACTTTTCGATGTGGCTTTATGAAGACTCCGCATTGTCAACAGAACCTGAATGGTATTAATATTAATGGGCGGACGATTTGACATGCTGATATTTCTTATCTGATGCTATTGGTTTGTCCTCAGAAAGACCTTTCATGCTTGGGAAAATACTGAAATGAATTACATGTATTTTTTTCATTAAATTAACGCTTTTACTTAGTTTTAATAAAAAATGAACTATAACACATTATATGTAAAAGACATTCAACAATGTTTTAACAGGACCTATTCTATTTAAATCAACGTCGTTGCTGAAATCAGGACTTATTTAACGACGGAGTCTTGAACTGCGGCATCGGTTTGGAAATTCCGTTCTACAAGGGACTTCTTACATGGTCGGAGGAGATAGAAATCACTGGGTGCTAGATCCGGCTGTACGAAGAAAATTCCAGTACCAAGTGCTATAGCCAACCACTTGACATCTAGTGGCGATCTGAACGTTGTGTGCCCATATAACTGTACAACCGAACACCTGTAAACAAAGATCTTTTTCGGATGAACTGATTATTTTTTTACAGTCACTTACTCTGAAAAATGAAATATGAGGAATGTTTCAACAGTTTGGTCAATGAACATGTACGGGAATCAAATTCTGGAAGTAAAGTATAACCAAAGGGAAATGTGGATATAAAAGTTCTTTAAACTTTTTATACATTAGAGTAATAGTAGTATATCTAGTTAGTTAGATAAAATATCGATCTATTCATAATCAATATGCATGCGAGTTCCTTTTATTGAGATACTAGTAAACTGTTTTAAATGGACTACAGTTAATTATTAACATTTCTACTCCTAAAAAACTATTGTTTTTTGTTCACAGTAGAAGACTTCAAAGCAAAAACAGACACAGTTTCTTTTTCCTATAATCCTAAAAACTGCATACTCAGGCACATACATGCAAATAATTTTTAAAAGAAGGAAGCCGCTTCTAAATAACTTAATCAGACATCGCCTTCGACAAATATTTACTAGTAACTTATTCCGCTCTTACAAGCCGCTCCCTACTAAATTGATCACTTAGGTTAACAAAATCACAAATGTCTCGTAAAAGTCAGGCCGGCGTGTAACTCCTTCTCCCAGTTTTAACAGAGTCGCTTTCTTTTTTTGTTTGTGACGATTTTATGCCCGGTACTCAATTGCCCATTTTACATCTCTTCCCTTTTATGAGGGTTTTATATTCCGACATAAGTATTCCGGAGTCCAATTTTACTCGAATCATAGAAACCTAAGGCCACTCCGAGATAAAAAGAGACGAGATTTATGAGCTGAGCATAAAGTTTAGTACATTTTCGTAATGAAAAGATGAGTATTTTACATTTTTGGGGAGGTTTTCAAAACGTCGTTTTTTTCTGCCTGCTGGGAAAAAAAAGATGGATAACCGAGCTCTAGAACGGGAATAATAAAGCGTTGATAGTTTGACAGAGACAAAAACCGAGGAACACAAAAGGACTCTGAATAGGAAATTGTAAAGTTGTTTGAATGTAGAATGTTAAGATTTATGTATTAAATATGAAAAAAGAAAAGATAAGAGAAGAATGGAATCCTTTTGTGAGATATTCCCATATAAATTTTATACTTAAGATAAATGCAGCCGCACCCGCTTAATGGAATGAGCAATTTACCACGAAAATGTATTCTAATACGTGAGATATTCGATTATCCGGGATCACAGTATTGTGCGGTTTGGTGCATTAAAAATTTATTACAACACGCGGGATATTTATTTAACCGATATTTCACTAGCGGGTCCGACTGTATATATGTATGTATGTTTTTGAAAAAAGATTGACAGTTATTAGGATCAAAGTAAATGAATGGTTTTTTAATTTTGTCTGCTTGAGTATTGCAGGTTTAACGTGCATCACCTTGATGTTAAACTGTAATTTTTAATATTTTATGTGATTGTTTTTAAAGTACTAATTTTAATTAATACTTCACTTTCAGATGTGTAGGTCGTATAACTGCGTAAGCGAAATAGTTTTAATTCGATTTAAAAAAGTTTGATCTGATAAATCTATTAAACATAAATTAGTAGCTATGTTAAAAATAACACCTCATTGAAATAAAAAAAATTAAAGAATTTCTGACGTGAGTAACATATAACGATAGTATATGCATATGAATTAACAAATCTAAGGAAAAGGGAGTTAGAATATAAGTTTGGACGTTACTAGTGAGTATACAGGATGATTCGATGCCAGACTGACAAACTTGCCGGGGGTGTAGGGGATACACAGACGGCTCAGAATTACATAGAAATGCGGGGGTTGTCATGTGCCTGTTAATAATCACTTTAGAAGAAGTTTTCAAGTGATAGTAAACTTTCCGACCATGGTTTTTCAAAAACTAATTCCTCTTTCACCGATTGCACTTGATAAAAATTGTTATTTCAGAATTGTTTCTTTCATTACATTTATGAAATTTTCTGAGGAAAGCCCATTGTATATGAAACTTGGTTAATAAATTAGACGCACACTTCCACACGTCTTCCAAAGTGATTATTAACAGGCACATGAAGACGACGTCTCCGACCCCTCATTGCTATGTGATTCTGAACCGTCTCTGTACCCCCCACACCCACTTCAAGTTTGTTAGTCTGGTAACGAATCACCCTGTATATAGCCACTTTATGCACTTACCTGAAAAAAAAATTAAAATTGCGTCATTTGAGTTCTACTGCCAAATAATTAAAATACGAATTGGTAAATAAAAAGTTAAAACTGGTTAACTAAAAAAATGATCACAGATGCATGATTTATGGCAGAAACGACATGCGTGAAAACCAACGGACGAATAAGCCCGAGGAAAAATTTAGTTAATGAAACAGCTATTCTAATGGCAAAAAATGAATAAAAACAGTAATTAATCTCAGTGCAAAAGTTTTCAATAGTCACAAATATACTTTTGTTCAATACTGATGTTTTTATTGAGTATTCCATTATATACTTATTTTCTATTAAAATATTTAATGCGGAAAACGCCGTTTCGGATATATTTGACATGCTACAATTCGTGTTCGAAAGCTCAGAATAAAATCCATATTAAATCTTTTTTCTTACAGTCATATATTCCAACATATTTCTTCCATTATGGCAAAAGAATTCTCCTGTAGAAGTCTATTTTCTATACTTGAAGACGTATAAATACAAACGTTCATCAATAACCTATACTTCCAGAAAACCGGAAAAAATATTTTTCTCTTTCTCATATAGGGACAGAAAATAAGTACTTTTACGACTTTATTTTTGAGGCAGTATATATCATTATGATGAATTTTTCTAGGGAAAAGCTGTTCTCCAATAATAAATTTGAATATATTAGGTAATACTTTTCTATTGTGACAAAAAAGTAGTTTTTATGCTTCTCGTTTATAAACGGTTCTATATTGCTGTTGAATTGAGGAAGTTTCATTCAAGTAAAAATATGTAATTAAATCTTATTCTAAATCACTAGGGGTGACACTTTTGTGTAGCATATCATCTAAAAGAGTATTTATTTGTTTTTGTTTACGTTGTGCAAAAAAATAAACAATAAATTTGTGTGCATTCTATTTATTCTGGCAAGAGTCCGAATTTTAATTTAGAAAATGGCAAAATCAATTTCAATGATATACCATTGTTTTATGATTACAATGTTTAGGGCAGTTTGATGATTTAAGGTATGAATTTAGAAATAAGACAAATTGAAAGCAAGTTTTAAAACAAAATTATAATCATAGTTTAGTCTCCACCAGTCCATGAATTAAAATTTTCATACTATTTTCTAGAATAGTATATATTACATAGTAATTATAAAATGAATGCTGTTTTAAATTAAAATATGTTTCCTATGTACCCAAAGATACGCAATTTGGTTTCTGAAACTTCTCACATTATTATTTTTGAAGACAAATAATAGTTTAGTTGTCATTTCCCTATTTTTTTGTTTTGTTTTATTGATGATCATTACTTTTACGGGTAGGTTGAAGAATTTTAATTTATTTTAGAAATTAAAATTTTGAATTTTAATTTAGAAAATTCAAAAATCAATTTAAGTGATATACTATTTTTTTACGATTAGAATGTTTAGGGCCTTTTAATGATTTAAGGTATGAATTTAGAAATAAGACGAATTGAAAGCAACTTTTAAAACAAAATTGTAATCATAGTTTAGTCTCCACCAGTCCATGAAGTAAAATATTCACGACTCTCTTATAAAAAAGTGCAAACTACATTATAATTATAAAATGAATGCTGTTTTAAATTATAATATGTTTCCTATGTACCCAAAAGCAACGCATTTGGTTTCTGGAACTTCTCCCATTATTAGATACGAAGACTAAGTATATAGTTATAGAATAGTATAGTCGTTAATTCCCCATTTTTTGTTTTGCTTTTTTGATGATCATTTCTTTTACGGGTAGGTTGAATAAATTTTTCATATTAAAAATTAAAATTTTGTACCTTAATCCTGTCTTTGAAATTAGAAGTTCCTACCTGAAATATAAGTAAATATCACGCTGATATTAGGTATTTTTGATATGTTTCAATTTTAAAATGAACATGCCCAAATTGATCTGCAAAGCAGAATGCGTATATCCAAAAAAATTCAACATCTCGATATAATTAACTTTTACATATAAATATATATTTGAATGCCATTGTCTTAAGTAGAAGTTTATATGTTATTTTTAAGAGGTTAAAAATTGATAATGGACAGTTCAGATACCTATGAACGGCTGTCACTTTCTTCAAACGTTGCTTAAACGCAATAAATCTAGTCCAAAATATTTTCTTTATACGAAGCTCTTCAAAAGACATGATCTTCTTACAAAAAATAACGTATTTGAGACGTGCACAACAAGATTATACATAGATATCGCTGATATTTTGTTATTGGAAAATTTTGCATTTTAGTTTAATGTCAAAATATGAGTAGAGTTGTGAGAAACTCTTTGGTAAAGAATTTTTAAAAACGTTTTACATAATCCTGCATTTTCTTTGCAGAATAAATTAAGTTTGTGCATATTAGGTAACTTGGGAAAGACGTAAAAAAAACGCCTTGTTAGATTGAAATTTAAAAATTTTCATCGCAGCAGTTTAAAATTACAATGAGCAACTCAAATTTCTCGATGTTCAGAAAGAGAGTAGCAAAAAAATAAGACTCTTTAAATTAAGTTTAGTGCTCTTCATTTGAGAGCACTCCACAGGATATTTGCCATCAACAAAGCCACACAAATTCAATCTACTTTCTTGTAATTTTGCTGTCCCTGAAATTCAGTTGTGATTACGAGAAATGGGTGTACGGCTGGAACTTGCCGATGAAAGGTTAACACAAAGGTCTTGTCTTCCCATTTCCTTGAAATAAAATACGTGTAAGAATGTACCGATGAATGGGCGCGAAAATAAAGGAATTTATTTTGGAATTCTAAATATCCTTGTGGAGAATAAAGAGATTTTTAACACAGACATATTAAACTCATTACACAAAGAAATTATAGATATAGATTTTAAATGTAATAGATGTCTTATTCGAGTAAGTGCATTAGATTTTTTAGTATTTTTTTTTAAGAAATGAAATTAGCTAATTTTCTATATGCTAAATTCTTATGGTGAGATTAATATCTAATTTTTAGCAGAAGATTATACTTATGAAATACAATTTACGTGTAAATGTTTCTCGATCTCGCTAAGTCACAGCACGACCATCGAATAACTATGTGAACAAAATGTCGATATACTTGCTGTCTCAAAAGGTCATACCACAACAAACAGTCTTTACGCAGGAACTTGTGTTCGGAAATCCAGAGTGACAGCTAGAGGGTGATGTTCGCAGGCTTATGGAAGCATAATGATTTCAGCCTACGACGTTGCCGGCAGGAGACAGATGAATCGGCTTACTAACTCAGAATTGATAGGTATATGCATTACGCGTATGGCTCCGCGAATGGGATGGACGAGCGGCGGTATGGATATAGTACAAAATGTTGTCAATCGCAGAGGGGAGAGAGAAGTGATATCAAAAGCGGCGTTACTTCTATTAAATGGCTTATTTAATAATATGAGTTTCCATTCGCGGTACCATACACGTAATGCATATCACCGAATTCTGAGTTAGAACACCGACACATCCATCGCTGGCATCTCCTGAGGCTGCAATGATCACGCTTCCATAAGCGTGAAACTGTGTCAGTCTTCACGGCTTATAAACTGTGTCATAAACTGTACATAACTGTGTCATAAACTAGCGTCCGGAAGCGCAAACGATGACCGCTAGAGGGCGATGTTCGCCCTCTAGCGGTCATCGTTTGCGTTTCCGGACGCTAGTTCCTTCTTAAATCTTGTTTGTCATGTTATGAGAGATCAGCTTAAGTTTGTCAAAGACCTTTCGAGACACCCTGTATTGTTTATAAGCCGTGCAAACTGACACAGTGTCAAATATATATATTTCAGAACCAGCCTCTAAAGTATAATCATAAGATTCAATTCAACAGCTATGACCTGGCGGGTAAAGGCTTTCTTATCTATTCTCGTTGACAGTTGCGGGTTGGTTCAAGCCTTGAGTGGAGTGTTGCTTAACTTTTTCTTTCTTTTTATTTTTTTAAGTCATACCATACTTATTAGTTAAACAGTTTTATGAAATTCTGACTTTTATATTGCATTACAAGACTTTTACAATTTCATAATTTTAAAAATATATTAAATTAATTTTCTAGTTACATTGATAATCTTGAAGTATACAAATTGCTATTTAAAATGAGATATTTTTACTGTTACTTTTTTCCAGTTACTTAAACCTTTCAAAAACAAAATGAATTGCTTCTCACAAGCATGCGAAGTACTACAAAATAAGCAGAGGCAGTAGTGTTCATGTAAATCATATAAAGCAGCTTCAAACATTTCCAGGAAGAAGGGGAAAAAACGTTATAGCCATTCCTTTGAAACCTTTTAAATAACTGATAAACACTGATCAAGATCCGTTTTCTAGTTTCTCAAAAATAAAGGGGTTAAATTTAAGGGTGCATCGAATTGTCAATGGCCACTATAAATTTATTTTATTCCTATGGCAAGTTCTTCAAAACGAATTTGAGTAGCTGCAAAGGAAACTGACTTTTGACAAGAATAGAAGCAATTGTATGGATTATATTTGAGTGCATTGAAAAATTAATAATAGAAAATGATCTTATTAATAACTACGTATTCATTCAAAGTTATTTTTTTATTTAAAATTAATTCCTTAGATGATTGATTTAACAAGTTTAAAAGTTCCTTTATGTCCTTGATATAGTTTCTATTTATATGACACTGATATTGTCGCCCAAAGAGTACTGAGACGTCTGAAGTTTAGGTGTATTCAGTATGAACTATTCACCTTTTATTTTATTTTTAAGTTATTTCGAATTTCGGTTTTTAAAAGCTAAATCCTTGAGAGAATATTCATGTTAGTTTTACTCTACTTCCTACTCCTTTTTATAGTACCAATTGCATCATCTCTCCCCAGCATCAGAATGTCCAAAACGTCAAACTATAAGTTTGCAACTCAAAATGAGTGAAAAATGTTTGTGTTTGAGTAGTTGTCTTGCAAATGCGATTGATTGTTTATTGGAAAAGGAAAAATTCTCAACAGCAAACGTTTTCAAATCGGAACCTCTGTTATGAGGAATAAAAGGGATTCATCATATGATCTGCAATAAAGTTAAGAGGCAGCCACTTAAAATCATTTTAAGTGACATGGACGGCTTCTGACTAATTTATAAAATAATAATTTGCTTTTTAAATGAAAAGTTAGAGAAATGCTCTTTGTGCAGCCTTTAATTATGGTAGACTTCTCATAATTTTAGCCCCGAAAATAAAATGTGAAGAATATATTAACTATAAAAAATTAATTTATGAAATATAGAAATGCTTTGTAATGTTTATTTACGGAGTGTTACACAATTATGTAAACTGTAAAACTGTTTTTTAACATAGTTTTTTCCTTTATTCTTAGCATTTCAATGTTAAAAGGTCTTGATTGTAAACTTATGTTTGACAAATTATGTTTAATAGTTTAACTGTCAAATTAAATAATTTTAAAGATATTAATTATAGCATTATCGACTAATGAAGTTGTGTAAGTTTTAAACAGTAGAATTGTTACATGGAAATGTGATAATTTTCATATAAGATAAGCTATATTTTAAGTTTAGTTTTTAATTAATGAAGGCAGTTGCTCTTGTTTTTTCCTTCATAAATCATAATATTAACGTATTATTTTAATTTAAATAAATATTGTTTTACACTAAATATAAAAAATCATTAATTTAGATCTTTTCTTTTTACAACAGAACCATTTAAAAGAGCATAAATTACACTAACTCCTAGCAATGTATTCCCGCATATTAAACATTCTCAAAAAGTTTTCAATAATTTTTCACCAGAAACGACATATCCATTCCTAATTAAAACATTCGGAAGCATGCTTGAAACATGCCCCAACAGGTTCAAGATAACGGTTCCGTCAGGCGCAGAGAGCCAAGTATTGGTTGGAGATCAGCAGTGGTATACGCAGCCGTGTATCGATTCTAGCTGACAAAATATTTTCCAACTGTTTCAGAAATCTAATTACTTCTGGAAAAGAACAATTTTTCATCCCTGAATTAGGCAGAAAATTTTCGCATCCTGTTTTTCGATACTTTTGATAAATTATCTATGTTCCAGCGGAATTTCTGTATCATTCTAACAAATGTTTAATCTTCTGCAACTCGTGCTAACTCGTGTTTCGTGCTCTCGGTAAGAATTTGCGGAATATTCAATTAAACACACTTTGCATTTTCTGTGGCTACATTTAACTTCTGGTACTGTTAGATGTGGCGGTTCTTCTCTTTATCTCTTTTTTTTTATGCTCGCACTAGTTTATGATTTATGCAGAGTTGAGTTGTTTAAAAGCAGATGGCACAGTTTTTTGTTGTTGTTGGACTGTAAAAAATGATGATTTAGCCAAAACAGGGTTTTATCGTTAAATAATTTTTGAAAATGGCATTTAAAGCGACAGATGTGCTGCGTGGAAGATTACGAGAATGTATCGAACAGTTTTTTTAGCACTAGAATGCTTTTTCGTTCTGTGGATATAATTTGTGGGCGTTTCTGTGCACGCCATTTAATTTGATTTGTAGAACTCAACATATCTCAGTTTCATTTTTCAATAATGTTGCAAGATAACTCGATAGCGGAAAAAAAATGTTGAAAGTCGCCAAGGTTTACATTTGTTGATGATTTATCGCCATGTTTGATGCTAAAATAGTCCCAATAACTGAACTTAGCTTGGTGATAGCTTCCATATTTGGCGAGAACCTGGCAAACGCAATAGTTTATTACAAAAGAAATGAACATTTAGAATATGCCTCACGAAGATTGTAAAGCATTTTCAGCAGGTGATCTTAATATAGATTTCAACTATTAAAAGTGTTTTATGGAAAAAGACAAATACTGCACACTCATAAGTCATGATGCACATTCCAAACAGTATTTATGACGGTGAAGTATAGTTAGAATATGCCTAGCAAAGATTGTAAAACAAGTTTAGTAGCCAATTTTAATATAGATTTCGATTTTAAAGTGTTTTATGGAACAAAAACAAACAAAAAAATACGGAACACTCACGAATAATGATGCACTTTCCAACTTAATGGAATAAGGAAGAAAAATAGGAAAGACGAATGCATTATGATACGCTTTTAAGAAAAAGACACGCATGAAAAAGACGTAATCTCCCTGTGAAAACTTTTCTTTTGTGGTCAGGACAATGAAAAGTTGAAAATTGCGTATCGTCATTAAGAAAACGTGTAAGTTTTCTGGTTTTTCTTTACTTAAAAAGAAAGCATTTAGTTTCAAATATTTAGTAAATTTTAACCAAATTTATACAAATTGATGAGAAGGAATCTAGAAATGTGTGATGTTGCGAGTGTATGCCATACCGCTATCACGAAAACTGTAAAATTTCGAAACAATGAAAATACCTCTGTAACAGCCAAATAAAAGCAACGTTTCTGGGGTATAAGAATTCTTTTCTATGCACTTATATATTAAACAGAAACCAATTTTTTCATGCCCGAAACAGAACTTTTTTTAAAAATTTATCAGTGTTATAAAGAACTAAAATTTTGAAATATTACAGGTAGGTGTAGGGAAAACGTGTATAAATCGTATATAAAGAGAGTATAATTTAATGTAAGCAAATTTCTGAAAGATAAAGCGAATGTACTGATCCACTGTCTGGAATGACAATAGAAGTTTAGTAGCATAAAACATATTTTTGCTGTTTTTGTGATAAAAAATTAATCTGCTATATTCTACATTCTTTTATAGCGTAAAATATCTTAGACTGCAACATCGCACAAGACTCTGGAAAAGCACAAATTACGCACTGAAAATGAATTTTTAATAAACATTACAAAAGAACTATTCAAAATAAAAAAATGGGTGCATTTTGATTCTGCAAGGAAGGATCTACTTATTTAACCCATTTATGCATAGCGTCCCTTTTTTGGGACGGCATTATCGCTATCAGTCGAAAACGTTATTTATTTTTCCTAGCCTTTATTCACGAGTATTGAACCTCAACTCCACAAAATATTTTAACATGACCTAGTAGGATGTTGACATTTCAATTTTTATACATGAAGATTTTAAAAGAAATCATCCCTTGTTCAAGAAGTTGACATCAGAAATTTATCTATTACTGCTGATATTAGCGAAAATCTAAGAAAGTCGCAAAAATATCTAGGCACAAATGGGTTAAGATCTGCAGTAGTTTTTTGTGTTTTTCAGGCAAATATAAATAACGATTGAAAACTTTTTTATCAGTTAACTTATCAATTAAAACTGTTTATTACGAGGAACTTAGTAGGGTTCAATTGAAAACTTATTTATAACATAGTCTATTATGATGTATTCCGACGATCTGAATGCCTGCTTTTGAGAATTAACATTTCAACTGAAAACTAAACATTCTAAAAGAGGAAAATATATTTATGTATGACCAGAGCAATTTTAGTTTTCCAGATACTTAGGTTTCATTATACGTATTCAGAGTTTCCATTTTATTGGTAAAACATTAACAGATAATTCTAAACAGTGAAGTTTTAACTAACGCAAGAGTTGCGTTCCAAGACCCATTGCAAAGATGGTAATTTCGCATTGTGAAACAGGGTATACATACGACTTTTTTGAAATATATGTACACACAGTTACTTTAGACACTTATAAACACAACTTAACTTGTTTTAAACCATTCCCTATATAATACCATTTGATACATAAAGTAATAAATAAAGCCGGGTTTAGACTGGGACAGATTGCGTGCTTCCACCTTTAGTGATGATACGAGCAATGAAGTACGTTTCGCTGATTGGCTCCTTTCTTCAGTAGCCAGTTTTCACGAAGAAGGTACTTACCCCTCAAGCCTCGTATTTCTGTTTGCATTTGTTATTGTTGGCGAAATGTCTCGTATAGCGGGCGGGGATTCCGCGTTTGTTCTGAGATGTGCTACTCATGAAAAACTCGCGTAATATCCCATTCGCGTCGTATCGCGCTGAGTCGTACGCTCATTCGCGTCGTATCGCGTATTCGGATTGCGCTGTAGCGCGAGTCCACTATACACTTTGCTAATTTGCACTTAGAGCCTACAAAAGAAACTGGTTTTAATCTTTATCGTTCATTTTCTAAAATATTTTCAGAAACTGACAGTAAATAAACAGTACTAAGCCATAAATGCTACTCATTAAACTTTTTAAACGGCTGGAGGCAGCTAGTTGAAATTTGCCTAAATTTACAATCATGATATTTCAAGAGATTAATTTTCCCAATTATGATTTTTTATGGAACATTTTGTCAGCACAGATTCTAATCAAATATTAAAATTCACGCCGCGGGGACGAAATGAAGAATATGGAATGCATAAAAAGCTTTACTTTTTAACTATCAATATAATCTGTCTTTGTTTAAAATTTATTTGTGGGATAAAAATCCTCCCAAATTGGTTGCCGTAAATTAGGACGGTAAAGACTTTTTCCATTAATCTTCATCAGCGGCACTTTTTTAGAGTGTGTCTGAGGTAATCCCAAGTTTAACCATTCATGATAGTCGAGATTTTATTTTAAGACGTGCTTAAGTTTACAATAAATTAATTTAGCTAATTAGCATCATTAAAACGAAAGCAATAAAAGTTTCATTAACGAGGAAGCTAACTTTTTTTTTGACTGTTAAAGCTGCTGGAGGAAAAGTGAAATTATGATTAAAAAAGTCTAATATACTTTATGCTTTGCTTGAACTGTCGTTTTTGTCAACATCAAAGAGATCATAAAATGCGTAAAATAGTCTTTATGTAACATCCAAATTTTTGATATTGATACTAAAGTAAAAAATTATTAGAAATAATTAAAACAATGCATATTCATAAATAATATGAATACCTAATTATAGAGTAGACTAATTAATGTTTTTATACAATGTACGAAGTACTTTTCTATTAATATTTCTTATAAAGAAACATAATTCTCATTTTCCAATATAGTTAGTGTATTTTCATTCAAAGCAGAGAATAGCAAGTCCTTTGACACATTTCTTAAAAAATAGTATATTCATGTTTCCTATGAACTGTTTGATAGTTCCTGTTATTTTATAAATGTTCGCATTTTTATCTGTAAAAATGAACATAAAAATATGCGATATCAAGAAAAATATGAAATTCAGCTACGTATGCACTACTTTTTTCATTTCTGTGTTAACTTTAAAAATTAAACTTATTCACGAAGTACAGGATTACGGCTATTTTTTGCCTATAAAGACACAGTAGAAATAATGAACATGGCCAAGATCAGATATATGAAATTATTTCTTTTTGGCGGGAACAAGATTCCTCACTAGTATCATATCCCTACTAAAGGACAAAACAATGTTGTCATAAATGCATTTTCTTCTCAAAATTAACGTAAGAATTTCACTTTATGAATTCAAATTCATAGGTCATAGGATTTCATTTACAAAGCACAATCACTGCGCACGCAGGAGAAACAAATTTATCAGACTAAAATTAAAACTGTACTATATGATTGCTTCCAGTTAGTATGCAGCAAGTTTTAGCTTCTTAAATTTGATTACAATGTAATTAAGACTACTTTACCTTTTCCTGTACTCAGAAGAGTTCTGGCAGCCAAAACACGAGCTATCAAATAGTTAATTAAATCTTTAGAAACCTTAGCAGAAAATTCCCATAGATGTATTTTCTCAGTAGTAATAACATGTTCTCGGTTTGACTTGCTCTTTGCCTGTTCTTAAAGTTGTTACATTAAAATTATCAATTTGAAAAAATGAAAATAAATATTAACTGTACCGTTTGGATGACTGATAAGAAAATTTTAATATTATAAATCCTTATATATGTAGTACTCTTCTAAGGTGAACGTCAAGCGGTATCCAAACTATTTTCAATAAAATGACTATTGGTAGTTAAATTAGAACTTAAATGATGTTCACAAATATTACATTTATGTGTATAATATTAAGAAACTATATATATGGTATTACAGTAATGATGATAATGGAATGCTTTTTTCCCACTACAATTATTATTAATTACTTTCAGGGTGATTAAAATTAGAATTTAGGTTTCAAAATGCTACAAAAAAAAAGGAAACATTAATCAGAATGACATAAATTTGAAATTAATATTATTGAAGAATGGGGACAAACAAATGATACAGATGAACATAAAAAAAATCCAATATCTTAAAGGAACGTAATCATGACACTGAAGCAAATAAAATCAAACGCAAAATGACTATTTGGTCGTTTCTAGTCTCAAAGAGCCACCTGAAAACATGAAACAAATTTTAGCTTTTGAGATGTAATTAAAATTTAATTAATGTTTCTGTGACCTACCTTTCCTGTGTTCAGGAAAAGACCGTTTAGACAAAACGCGAGAAAATTAAAAGTGTTTTAATCAAATAGTTAATTACGTCTTCTCCCGAAATTTTAACGAGAGTTTTCCTAGGTTGTATTTCTCACAAATATTTGCAGTTCGACTTTCTCTTTCTGACACATTAAACTAGTTACGTAAATTCATAAATTGCTTAAATTGCATAATTAGCATTTGAAATGAAATGGGTGTGATTAATATGAGATTTATAAAAGGAATAAGGATGTAATAAGTTTTAGGAGTAAGCATACTCCGTGGTGTCGTGAAGGTTTTACAAGAAAATGTTACTGAAACTTTGTTGTGTCATTCGCAAAATTGCCTACTATCTCAAACAGCATGCTCCATTTACAAATAGACGATTATTCATTTAAATTAAATTATTTTTATTCAGTTAATAAGAATTAAAGTTGAAATGAGATATTTTTAAAAATATTATAAAGACTTTATGATATCAGTTTGTTTTCTAGTGATATATCTACTGTATTAATTTTTTTTCAAGTTTGGGAATTTACCAATCAGGTATTTGCTTCAGTGGCTCTAATATTTGACATTTAATGGGGGCATCAAGTAGGTGGCCAAAGTTATCTCCTGTGAAGCCACTGACAAGCCAACGTCCATGATGGGAACCGAAAATAGACCCTAGGTGTGACCCTAGGTTTTTTTTGCTAGTCTTACCCCCTAATTCTTTTTTTTTTTGACATAAAAATGATAAAAACGGTTTTATCTTAATTATTTTCAGTATTTACAGGTCCCCGAATGCATGAATGTTTATAAATATTGCCAAAAAAAAAATACTGTAAATGAATTCCACAAAAAGAGGGAACTGCTAGCGATTTTTTAAAAATATTGTTCAAAACTTTCTATTTGATGCAGCTCAATAACTATAAATGTACAATTGTATGTTTTTAATACACTAATTTCAGGTAAAGAATCCTGAAGACAGTGTCAAAGACGAACATGGAAAACATTGCAAAATTAACGATTATTCACCAGACTAATTGTTGACTAGTCATTTGGATATCAAGATACTATCCTTTATTTCACTTTCACAACTTGGGTAGTTTAATTTGTTTACTGTGTCCATATCTTTGAAGGTGGGGTTTACTTGTTCTTGTGCAACCTCTGCTTCACAACAAGTTCTGGAAGTGTTGCAAAAGGTAGTTGAATACCGGATCATCAATGAAGCCGTAGATGATGCCGCTCTCTTTTACAATTTCTTTCGTCTACATTGGTATCCAAGCAAACAATAAGTACGTTTGGCATTCTGTGATGATAATGTGTCAGAAGAGAACAAAACTTTAAAGGCCAGTGCTCTTTTATTAGATGAAAAAAGTAAACCTACTAAACACTGACATCTGTAACATTCCTTAGGCGACTCTTAGCTTACTGTGAACACAAGGCGTATTTTCGTCACACTTGATAAATCCCGGAATTTCGAAAGCCTCCATCCAAGAGGACATCACTTAAGAGCTACTTGATTTCCCAATCCAAAGTTAAATCAGTTAAAGATTTCAGAATAAATAATTACTATGTTAAAATATCACAATAGGATGCTAATAATCATGTCAAAATAAAAAGTAGAGGAAGAAGTAATTGCTTAAAAATATAGCCAAATGTCTATTAGGATGGATAACTGGTCTATGAGGTTGCAAAAGTCAAACATTCAGTGCTTGAACTTCCCTTACAATTTTTTTTTATCAATATCACAAGACTAGATAACAAAGCTAAATCACAAAAGAAGTTTTTAAAAAGTTAATATTTTAGTAATTTTATTATATAATAGGAGGTACATAGCAATAACAAAAAAAATTTGCAACACATTTGCACGTATTCTTGTTTTCTATATCAAAAAAGGGGCCATTTAAAGTACTTCGGATGGAACATATTTTTGGCAGATAATCACAACGCCAAAAGGATTATTTTTGAGAAGCACGACTAAAATTTTCAAACATCGATTTTGCTTAGCACCCTAGTATTTAATTATAAATAGCTAATTTAACAGCATTGCTCAACAGAATCGCAATATTTCAGTCGATCAAAAGGGATTGAGCATTTAAGAGATAAGTTTAAACGTTTCAGAATTCAGATTATATGAAATTATAAATTTTATTTTGATAATTTCTTTTCCTAAAAATAAAATTTATGAGACTAAAAATATTAAAATACGTTTTTACATTTTTTCTCACTGCTGACTTATATGCAGTTAGGAATAAAAAATAAATTAATAAAATCTGACCTTTTCAAACCTTGTCACGTAAATGAATGCGAAATGAAAAACTTAAAGAAAAAACTGCAAAAGGTTTAAAGTAAAGCTTTTACTTTTTTAATATATAAACAAAAATGCTTTGAAAAGAAGTTTTTAATATGTCATGTTCTTGCATGAAAGCTTAAAATCTAATTTTACGCTTTAATGTGGAAATTCATAATTAAAGTTTTAGATGACAAGCAAGATTAAAATAGTCTTTTTTCCCCCCAACGTTTAGTTCAATGCTATTTAATATCTTATTTTTTAAAATCTGCATCTACTGTAGAAATATTTGCGTAATTTTTTTTTCATTGATTCCGCTCTTTTACAATTTTTATTTAAAGTTTTTATGAACTAAAAGAATATATCTGAATTCTGTAAGTGCTCCAGTATAATTTATGAACCTCACTAGTAATTCTAAATTAACCCTTTAACCCACAGTGTCCTCGCTCTGAGGGTACACATTCCTGTCATTTTGACTATCGGTAGCAAACATATTCAAGCATTACTCATTTTTCCAAGTTTTTTTTTTCACGAAGACCATGTATGCTTTCAATAAAATATTCTTCTCTCTCTTCTATGGACGGTCATTTGACCATCGGTCATTCGCAACTACTAAGGCCCGAAGGACTAGTCACTTGGCAGGGTTATACAAAAATCCTTTACTTTTTAGTAAATAATTTCCAGTAAAAATTACGAATTATTTTTTAAATTGATGTCAGAATTATTTTTATCAGTACTGGCATCTGCTGAAGTATGGAGAATGAGATTAAGTTTCAGCGATATAGCAGAACAACTCGCCTAAATAACCCCAACGCTATGAAAGTGCATCCGCTGGCATTACTGGCGCAGCATGGTGGTTGACTGAATCGCTAATCAATTAAATCGTGCGATAGAAACTGCTGCAATTTTTCAATGTTTGACAATTTATCCAGTTTTTCCTGTATATAGATGTAGAAATGCTTGCTCTGTAAAGAGTTAATTATTTATTTTGCACATTTCAGTTGATGTGTTCTGTTTGTTGCTCTGTTGATGTGAAGAACATTCTGCATATGAAAATAGATAAGGCTTTGTAAAACTGGAACTTGATACTGAATTTCAATCGTAGAGCGCCATTTTGAAAAGAATAACAGTATTTGAAGTGTGAATTAGATGCTGTGAAATTTTTATTACGACTGAGCTGTTGAAGTGAGAAATGCAATACATTACAGTCATTTTCTTTTCTATTCAGATTCTGGTAAAAAAAGCTAACAATTGCTTTAAATTTTTTTTTGTTTGTCTTATGTTAACGTTTTGTGAACAATCGTAAAACATTAATACTCTCGCCCGAATTAGTATTTTAGGATTATTTCTGAACACAACTAATCTCAGATTTGTTTCACGTTGAAACAACTTTTTTTCCTACCATAAAAATTTCAAGACATCCAATTAACATTTAGAGAAATTGTCTGTTCAAAGTTTGACAAGAGCTTAGTACTAGAATTTGGCACTGATCTCGAAAACATGCATTTCATTGATTGATTAAATTTATAATTAACTAAATAATCCTTTAGTTTGAAGTAAATGAAATAGCAGCTTATATTAATGTATTTATTCAGAAATTGTCCACATCAAATCTTGTTTGATTTACGTCTAATATTGGATCAAAAATAATATAAAATTGTTCAAAGAGGAATACTGTAAATATGTTGCTTCGTTTAGTTTTGTTTTTTTTATCAATAGATTCATTAAACTTAAGTGTATTTTAAAGAAATTTGCATTAAATATTAATGTGCGTTGTTGCGTTTGCAGTTCGTAAAAAATTTTATTGCTTTTATTCTAAATTGAGGAGATAAAATGATTGAATTAATACAATTATCAAAATTTTGTTTTTTGTTTTTTGTCAAAAAGAATCACAAAATACTTATTACCAACTTAAGGGGTAAGTTTGAATGAGGACCATTTTAAAAATGTTGATACTAATAATTTCACATTTTACAGGCAAATATAAAATTTTAAAAAAGTCAGTTACTAATCTAAAAATGTTAAATATTTTCAAAGAAGAAAAAAATCATTAAGAGAAGTTAAATATTTGTTGGAACGGATTGAAAAATTCAACATTTAAATTTGCCATTAAAATGTCGTCCCATACAATTTTGAAGTGCATTTCAGACTAGATTCTAGGCGATTGGATCCTCTGATATTACATAGGCGTTTTTTATATCTTTATTCCTCAGACCCTCTTCCTAAGTCCCTCAAAAATATTTTTTATTTTTTTAACATGTCATGATATTTACACCCTGCCTACTATTGTATGGAATATCTTCGACAGATCGTTATGCTGCTTTTCCATTCGGTAAGATATCACTGTGCATGGTCTCTTAGAATGACGGTATGTAAAAAAAAAGTGTTTTTCGTGTAGTGCTATTTAGATAGGACAATTGTTTGATACTGGTCAGTTCGGCTGATTCTAATCGTCTAACAATTTTTTGAAGATTCAAGCTGTCATCAACTTCCACAAAATGGAATTTTAATTAATAATTAAATGCATAGATCTATATCGTTTGTTTAATACATATTCTCAGTCGGTTTAAAAAGTATTACTGTACAAGCCAAATTTCTTACGTCAATTTCACATATATAGTTTTTTTAATAATAAACGGCTCATGTCCTGAATAATAATAAAAAAATCACATGTTTCTTTCACACTGTGCATTTTTCAAAAAAATAATTCGTTATTAACAAAACTGACAGAAACAATTTAGCTTACACTCGTGGCTATCACGTCATCAGCAGCGGTCGTGCTTAAAACTCTTGCATTTAAGGGTTAAGAGAAACTAATTATACGTACGATCTAACAGCATCATCTGATGTATTGAATCCTGGGTGTATAAATACCGAAAAATGTTCCATAATTAAAGCTCCATAATCAACATTTTTGTGAAAGTATGCTATTTATTTTAAAAACTTTAATTCGTTTTTGCCGCCGTCACTAAAAGAACTCCCATCAAATGAGATGAGAATTTTCTGCGTGTAATCCCGTGCTGTAATCGTTCAAAATCTCCTAATTAAAGTGGTTTAATTATCTTGATTTGGTATTAACGAAGCCGTGCGATTTAATGCTTGTTATCGTTGAACAAATGACAAGCGGCGGAATGCAATGGCGTTGGATCCCAAAGTCATGAGTAGTTATTAGCAAATAATATTTAAAAGCAGTTTGTGAATTGTGTTGCGTTTAATTTATTTTAGAGCTTTCTTCGGGTCGCTGAATTCTAAATGTATAAATTATGCGAACGAGAATATACGTTTGAGTATTATATTCTATTTAACGATTAGCAGCAACATTATTTAATAATAGTTGACTGTATCTGAATTTACGGTGTGGTATGTTTAATCTTTTGTTACAGTATAAAGTAATTTTAATACTTACAGATGCAGTTTGGATGACACTTTCGTCAGTTAAGCAAGGCGTCTCCCTTATTGAGAAGAAAATTTTTTAGATACACAAAAAAAAATTTTGTATATTCAACAAGATTTTGACTGTATTCCAAAGAAATGTTTTCCTTGAATAAACGAAATTTTTATTATTTCAACAAAATGTTTTGTTAATTTAAGAAAAATTTTGTTAAAATCAACAAAATAATTCGACTGAAATAGCGCCAACCAAATTTTTTGTTGAATCAAGAAAATTTTGTTCAATAAAACAAAACATTTTTTTCCGTGTAGCTGCTTTTCAATAACAAATCTGGTACGGAAACGCTACTTTCTCAGAATAGAGAAACTGAAGTACCACAAATATTAGCTAAGATAGTCATGCATGGTTGATCACAATATGCAAGAACCACCCATTCTAAAGCGAAAAAGCCTTTTAAACATAGGTATTTATTGTTGCGGAATTACTCTGCTACTCCTGGGGTTCGTCGTTCTAAAGTCCAGTTGGTGTAAAAAGTTCAAGTAAAAAGTCACTTGTCAGGATGGAACACAAACTTTATTGCTTCTAGAACTTCGTATAACAATCAGCTGTACACAATTCACAAGCACAATCTAGCAGTAACGTGCTTTTAACAATCCGCTTAGGTCAGAAGCTCTCACAAAGGCTGTATTTCTCACACAAAATAAGTCACTTTCACAGGCAAAAATTCAGTGGAAATATTCAAGGGATATCGTACACAATCCCTTAAGACACAGCAATGAAGAATTTACACACAGCACTTTGAAAACAGCTTCGTAAAGCAAGCTAAAACACGGCTTCTATAGCACTATCAATTCATAAAGCAAACGTACTCTCACTGACAGCTCTTCACACATTGAGCGTTCAACTCGCACTGAACTGTCGGGGCGACGAGCGCTTCTATAAATAGCCGACGCAGGAGGTACAAGAAGTTTCCAGAAAAGTCAATTTCTCGAGGGTTCTACATACGAGGGGAATTTTGATTACGTCATAGAAGAGAAATGTTAGGTTATTATGCGTTTTTAATGCAGGAAAAACAACTTCCAGGCCCCATTGGGAAAATCGCGCCAAATGACCAAAAAGTCGCCAAGCTTGGCGACTTTTGGCGAAATATCGCCAAATTTGGCGCCAAAAATAAGTCCCCAAATGTGAAGAGATCGAAGCCTAATATTTCTCGAGATTTCTAGAACCTCCATTGAAAAACAATGGCAAACCGAAACCTCCGTATCTCCGGTTCTAATTGGCCGATTATGATGCAACAAAAAGCAAAATTTATCTATTTGAAGCGTATAATACGAATTTTAAACTATTTTAAGCCACAGAGCAGAGGGTTGCCCCGAAAATTCGTAACATTATTATGAAACGGGGAATGTTAAATTTTTACTAGTCTTGTACTTCAATTTCAGTCTTGAAATAATATAAACCGAATTTTCTATTGTTTGCTTTCCTCTTCAGATAGTGTTCATAGCACAATCACATCACCTAAAGTGACAACCTACAATATAAAGTGTCCCTTGTCATTCTTCTGCTGCTACATGGGTTATGTAGTGGCTAGAGAACCATTCTACCACACGACGGGTCCGGGCTTGATTATAGGCTTGGGTGTCATTTCATTCGTGCCTTCATAAGAGGCAACGATGGTCCACCTATTAGGTGCCTTCATAATAAAGTGATCAGTACGTCCAGCCTAATAGTGGCCGATGTATGTAAATGGTAAGTGCCCGCAATTCGAAAACGAAATTTTTTCATCAAACTCAATCCATCAAAAAAGAAAAAAAAACCTAGACTCTTTTTTTTTTTTAAGTTTCCTTTAACATTTTGTTGGCTTTTTATACATTCTGAATCGAATAAATTGCTATTTTTGATAAAAATAACTCATTTTCAATCGTTTTTAATGTAAAGTGCACTCTTTATTCAGCTTATATTAGGAATTGTGTAAGACTTACACTTAAGGACTACGGATTATTATATTTGTACCTTAAATGGGAAATGTTCCTTGGAGAATTTACTACAGCTATTATAAGATGATCCAAGTCGTTAACTTAAATAAAACTGGCGTCCAAAATTGAGGTATATGTACATAAGGTCAACTCCAGTTATGTGAACCTCTGGGGACAATGAAATTTTGTCCATTAAAACCGAAGTGTACCCATGGTGAACAGGGGTACTGTGTGTGAATCGGGACTAATCATTTGCGTACACTTTAGGTGAAGGTTCACTATATTCGGGTTCACTATATGCAGAGTTGACTGTACATATATATTGGACGAAAAAAATGGGTTTAATGCATGGGAATCTGGTAAACTAATACCTAATGCTGTAAGGTAGGAAATAGCAGACCGATATGCAAATGATCCTTTATTGCTTCTAAACCGAGCTGTGGAGACTTCGTACATTTAGTACCGAGCTCTCATACTGTTAATGAGACTATTAATCGACGATTGTGTCTGTACTTCCTATTCTTTCAAAAGTGCCGAATTAAACGCCTGAAGGGACCTTGGAGGGGATTGTCATAATGCAACGGTTCTTCCTCGATCATTGCGCAAGTGCTGCATGGGACTGAAGTGTGGAGATCTCGCTGGACACAGCATACGGTGAATACCCTCTTCTTCCAGATAATGGCTGACTTACAACTCTATCTTTGGACACCAACGTATGATAGCGAAGCAGCTATTTTCATTTAATGTCAGTGTAATGTTTGCGAGGTGTAATCCGAACTTGTATGGTTACGATACGGAGAACAACATGGCTCGGTAAGAAAATCAAGCTTCAATCCAGTTTCCTAACAAAAAGCAGTGAAAAGAAACTGGTGTTTAAAATATAAAATAATAAGGTTCCTAAAGTAACACTTATAAAAGATACTTATCAAAGTGTACGCGTGTTCCGATAGAGAAAATTTCAATCTTCATCAGCACCAGTAGAAGTTCATACACTGACTGGGGACAGAAAAATGTCTTTATTTTTGTCCGCAGTCTAGTGTAGAATCTCAGTCTGGTATCTGGATTTTTTTTGTCCCCTGTCCCATCCTTAGTATTTGTGTTGATGAAGATCGCAATTATTTTGATCGAAACACGTGTACACTTTGATAAGTAGGGTCAGGTGTGGGAAAATGGTGGGAAAATCATGTATCCTTTTAAATGATCCTAAATTTAAGCTCTTAAATTTATGTTAGTTAAATTATTGGCGTATATGACATACATTGGAATTATACGCATTGAAAATATAGTATTATTTTTTAATGTTATCAAAATGCTTTTCTATGGTGTCATTTTTAGTCAGACAATTATTGATAACCCCACCCCATTTCCCCATGGTGGGGGAAAATGGGGGTAGTATTTTTTACTAAAAATCTGGTTAATGGTGTGAATGAAAGAAAATACACTCAATTCAATGCATTCTTAATATACCTCAAGAAAATGGTGCATAGAAAATAATTATTTCCCAAAATATTTAGCTAAAGAAATAATTTTCAGGATTATCAAATTCAGGTTCACTCAGCATATGACACATGTTTCTTGTTACCACACAGGGGTGTAGGCAGGGGATGTCTAGGGATATAGTAGGATATGGCTGTACCCACCCCCTAAATAAGTGAACTTAAGATATAGAAAAAGATTACCTATATTTGTGGATAAATCTGAAAGCCCCCCTTGAAAAACTTGAGGTTCTGCTACGGATCTAAGCCAAAGTTAATATTTTCTCTAATCTATGTTTCTCCAACTGCTTAGGTTTCAAATTCGATATTTTTTATTTCGTTTTTTTTAAATCATTTTTATATGTGAACCCTTGTAGGCAAATTCAAGTGCTTCCGTTCCTCTTCATATGTTACATCAATTTTAATAAGCTATGCTGTATTCTAGTTTTTTGAGTTCTCAGTCACCTCCGAAAAAATATCTTGGCCACCCTACGAGTTTCATAAAATTTATTTCCATGATAAACAGTTAATTAAAATGTCAGCTTCATTGATTATAACTGTTGTGTAGGAATATTTAACTAAAGGAAAAATAGAAATATCAGTATCACATAGAACTTTGTTAAGTGTAACCATACCTCCATTTTATCCTACCTTAAAAAGAAAAATTTTGAAAATACAAATAACAATTTTATTCTTTTTTAATGTAATTCAGTTCTTTTGAAGCCTCAATATTAATATGTATCAAAATATGAATTTCTTATCTAATTATAAGGAATCCAGAAAAAAGTTTTTCAGTCTCACTTATTAGCAGGCTGTATGTTTAGAGCAAATACAAGAAGTTTTGCACTCTTAATACTATAGAAATATCCTAAAACTTCATTAGAAGCACTTGTTATGTTGTTAAAATATATTTCCATAGAAAAAAATATTGAAATATTGTTGCGGAATTACTCTGCTACTCCTGGGGTTCGTCGTTCTAAAGTCCAGTTGGTGTAAAAAGTCCAAGTAAAAAGTCAATTGTCAGGATGGAACACAAACTTTATTGCTTCTAGAACTTCGTAGAACAATCAGCTGTACACAATTCACAAGCACAATCTAGCATAACGTGCTTTTAACAATCCGCTTAGATCAGAAGTTCTCACAAATGCTGTATTTCTCACACAAAATAAGTCACTTTCAGAGGCAAAAATTCAGTGGAAATATTCAAGGGATATCGTACACAATCCCTTAAGAGACAGCAATGAAGAATTTACACACAGCACTTTAAAAACAGCTTCACAAAGCAAGCTAAAACACAGCTTCTATAGCACTATCAATTCACAAAGCGTACTGAGAGCTCTTCACACATTGAGCGTTCAACTCGCACTGAACTGTCGGGGCAATGCGCTGGGGAATTTATAGAGGAGGCAGAAACTGCGAGCAGCTTCTAGAAGAGTATATCTCTCGAAGATTCCAGATAAAGCGGGACTTATGATTACATCATAGAAGAGAGATGTTAGGTTATTATGCGTTTTTAATGCAGGAAAAACAACTTCCAGGCCCCATTGGGAAAATCGCGCCAAATGACCAAAAAGTCGCCAAGCTTGGCGACTTTTGGCGAAATAGCGCCAAATTTGGCGCCAAAAATAAGTCCTCAAATGTGAAGAGATCGAAGCCCTAGGACTAATATTTCTCGAGATTTCTAGAACCTCCATTGAAAAACAATAGCAAACCGAAACCTCCGTATCTCCGGTTCTAATTAGCCGATTTTGATGCCACAAAAAGCAAAATTTATCTATTTGAAGCGTAGAATACGAATTTTAAATCATTTTAAGCCCCATAGCAGCGGGTTGCCCCGAAAATTCGTAACATTGCCCCCTTCCCAAGGACTGCACGTCCCGGGCAGTACAATCCCCCAGTTAGGAGGTCACACAAATATATACCTTTAACCAACCTTGAACCAAATCTTAACAACATAATTTAACCATATAATCAATAAACACAGTAAGCAAATACACACTAATAGATAAATAATAGACATAATAAACAATTACACTAATAAGTAATAAATGTAATAAACAAATACGCATTAATAAAAACCAATATATTACAAATATGTACACTAAACATGGCGTAAGTAGTGAGAGAAAGAGAGTTGAAGAAAGAGAAGAGAAAGACAGGAAAGAAATGAGAGTTGAAAGAAAAGAGAAATTACGCCATAGTGACCATGAACTAATTACCACCGCGGTAAATGGCTAGCCGATCGTAATGTAAAACTCTTGGCTTCGAGTTTGGTGACTTACGAATCCGTACGATGACGTCATTCAGCCGGTTTAGAACTCTGTAAGGACCGTCCCACGGCGATTGCAGCTTGGGAGGCAGGCCTTTCCGTCGAGTAGGATTCCATAGCCAAACTTTGTCACCTGCGTTGAAGTCATGTCCCGTAGCTTTCGTGTCGTAGCGATTCTTCATCCTCTCCGTGTTCAGGTTGATCCGCTCCCGAGCAAAATGATGCACGTCTTCAAACCGTGCCCGAAGATTTTCCACGTACTCTTCTGGCGATGAAGGCGCATCTGGAGGGCAGCCGAACACTAGATCGGCGGGAAGACGAAGATCTCTGCCGAACAGCATCTGGGAAGGTGTGAAGCCGGTATTCTCATGGACGGCACTCCTATAGGCCAGTAGGAAGAGGGGGAGTTTCTTGTCCCAGTCCTCTTGATTCCTAGATACCTGGAGAGAGAGGCTGTTCAAAATTGTGCGATTGAACCTCTCCACCATGCCGTCAGATTGTGGGTGTAAAGGCGTAGTCTGGGTTTTGTCAATTCCGAGAAGTTGGCATAGTCCTTTAAAAACTGCAGACGTAAAGTTCGTTCCTTGGTCGGAATGAAGCTGCAGAGGGGTTCCATATCTGAAAATCCATTCTTGCACCAGTACCTCTGCTACGGTCGTAGCTTCTTGATTTAGAATAGGAAACGCGTCGGGCCATTTAGAGAAATAGTCAATGACAACTAGGATGTATTTGTTGCCATCCGAAGTTCGCGGAAGAGGCCCCAAGATGTCGAGGGCAATTCTCTCAAAAGGCACTCCTACATTATAACGATGTAGTCTACCACGGCTTCGTTTCTTCGGGCCTTTATGGGCGGCACAGGCGTCACAAGCTTGACACCACTTTTAGACATCGCCTCGAGCCCTAGCCCAGTAGAAGCGCTCGCGAACTTTCTCCAGTGTCTTCCACGCCAAAATGGCCTCCAGTTAATCCATTATGAAGTTCTTGTAGAATCCTCGAACGAAGGAGTACGAACTGCCATCGGAGCATCTTGCCGTCATCCGACTCCCATTTACGATACAGGACTCCATTTCTCAGGCGAAGCGAATCCCATAATGCCCAGTACTGTTTTGTTTCCTGACTGCAAGATGATATTTCTTGCCAGCTGGGCTTAATGCTTGATTTCTCCAGTAACTCCACAATAGGTTTGATGTCGCTATCAGCTAACTGGTCCGCCAGAACATTTTTGTCACTCCAGGGATCTTGAGATGGTGCCGATGATGTAACTTGGCGGACAACGGTATGTTTCAGATGGTAATTTTTCTCTGCCCTGGAGTAATAGCGACAACTGTCTATGCAGGGCCTTCTCGACAAAGCATCTGCATTTCCATGAGATGCCCCTTTCCGATGACGTATCTCGATGTCATATTCTTGTAATCGCTGTATCCACCTGGCTATTTGAACCTCTGGATTCTTGAAATTTAGAAGCCAGATTAAAGAGGCATGGTCCGTTCGGAGCAGGAACTTTCGGCCGTACAGGTAATGATGGAAGTGTTCCACGGCCTTAATGATAGCAAGAAGTTCCTTTCTCGTAACACAATAGTTACGTTCTGCCTTTGAAAGGCATTTGCTCCAGTAAGCAATGACGTGTTCTTGGCCATCTATCTCCTGGGACAAAACTGCTCCGACACTCTCCTTACTTGCGTCTGTGTCCAGGATAAATGGCTTGTCAGGGTGAGGATACGACAAGATCGGCGAAGATGTTAAAGCCGTCTTCAGTTCGTTGAATGCGTCCTCACATTCCTCAGTCCACAGAAATTTCAGTCCAGTCTCCGTCAATTTGTGAAGAGGTCTTGCAATTTGAGAAAAACCCTTCAGGAATTTTCGATAGTAAGTACACAGACCGAGAAAACTTCGTAAGTCATGGATATTCTCCGGACGACTCCAGTTCTTTACTGCGGACGTCTTTTCGGGATCGGTTCGGACTCCGTGGGCGGATATTATGTGCCTGAGGTAACGTACATCCCGACGAAACAAGTGGCACTTCGACGGACTTAGTTTCAATTTTGCCTCTTTTAATTTCTGCAGTACCTTTCGAATGTTCTCGAGATGCTCTTCGAAAGTCCTTCCGACGATGATGATATCGTCCAAATAGACGAGACATGCTTCGTAGGAGAGTCCTCTCAACACTGTCTCCATTAGACGCTCGAATGTAGCCAGTGCGTTGCAGAGTCCAAAAGGCATAACTTTGAACTCCCACAATCCTTGTCCCGTGGTAAATGCAGTCTTTTCACGGTCGTCGGGATGCATTTCTACTTCCCAGTAGCCACTCTTGAGATCCAGAGTGGAGAACCATTCATTTCCCGATAAAGTGTCCAAAGTGTCGTCTATCCTGGGAAGAGGGTAGCTGTCTTTCTTGGTAATGTCATTCAGACGTCTGTAGTCAACGCAGAACCGGGTGGAACCATCCTTCTTTCGGACCAAAACAATCGGCGAGGCCCAGGGACTAGTCAATGGCTCGATGACGTCATCACGCTGCATCTCCTCTAAAAGTCTGTTCACCTCTTCTTGATTAGCAAACGGCAGCCGCCTAGGATGTTGCTTGATGGGAGAATGGCTGCTTGTGTCTATTCTATGCTGCGTTAACCTCGTACGGCCAAAGTCACCGGAAGTACGAGAGAAGAGGTCTTCAAATTCAGCTATTACTTTCTCCGCAGCGCTTCTCTGTTCTGCCGTTAACTCCACGTCTTGTAATAATTCCTTCGTCAGGCACTCGGAAGATTTAGCTGTCGTTTGGCTGATGTTCTTATTAATGCAGGTAACAGGAGTGCATGTCGCCAACACTTCATTTTTCTTTATCACCTTCGACTTGTCCGTCACATTTGCTACTCTAACTGGAATTTCTGTTCTCGACAAGTCCACAAGTGTTGCTCCCACAAGTACTCCTCTGACGGAATCACTATTGTTTGGGTGTTCGATTAATCCAAAACGGAATTTATTGCTTTCTTTTACTGTTCCAGAAATTATTGAATCAGTTCTGGGAGGTAGAGTGATATCAGTCTGGGCTATTATTTGCTGAACAGGCAAAACAGTTTCATTTCTAATATCGAACGCAGCTATTTCTTCTGAGTCTGAACGAAGCTCATTATTCTTAAAGTCCAAATTAAATTTGTGTGATTTTAAAAAGTCCAGTCCGAGAATAAAAGAGTCTGTAATATTGGCGACATATACCACATGGTCGTATCTGGCATTTCCAAACGTGATTTCTACTTGCGCTTTTCCGCCCACTTCGATCTTGTCACCTGTCACAGTCTGGAGGGTCAGCGAGGGCGGAGTCCAGATAATCCTCAAATTTAATTTGTTGGCCAGATCTGTCCGCATGATGGTTACGTTCGCTCCAGTATCAATCACCATGTGGCATGGGGAACCATAACGTATCCCAGTACGAAGAGTCCATCACTGCCGCCATTCACTGATGAAATCTGTAAGACTTTCAAACGAGGCTTTTGAATATCCCTCAGGCTCTGTTCCTGAAAGCCGTCTCTTTTCTGTCTTCCTTCATGGGCTTCTCTGGTGCATTGATAACTGCGATCTTTACAACGAGAGTTCTTTCGTACGTCACAGTATTTTCGTAAATGCCCCTCGCTGTTGCACCTCCAACATTTCACTTTTCTTGGCTTTGACTGTTCTTGTCATTCCACCAGATTTTCCAGGGTCTTTAATTTATTCTCTAATCTCTCCATTTCTCCATCCGTAGGCTCCTGGAATGACACAGCTCTATCATTATGCTGCTCTTTTCTTACGGCCAGCGGAGCTGCCTCTAGCTTCATGGCGAATACGAGGGCTGACCTGAGATCTTTATAAACCCCCAAGATCAATGCTTTCTGAATTTCAGAGTCCAAGAGGCCTTCAATAAAATGTTACACTGCAACTTCTTCTCGAACGTTATCTGGATAACTGCCATAGGCTAGATGACACAGCCTATCTATGTCGGAAGCCAGCTCTTGAGGGTCTCGCCAGGTCTTTGCATCCTTGACTTAAGTTGCATTCTACTATATTCTTTCTGGCACTTCTCTCCGAATTTCATCTCCAAGGCACTTGCAAGTGCGTCAAAATCTCCTACCTTTGTCGCCCCGATGGTTTGTAGTACATTAATTGCATCTCCGCTAAGGGAAGCGGCCAGTTGGTTCGCTTTCTCGGACTCGCTCCAACCATTGGCTCTTGTATGCTTCCCATGGAGTCTTTCCGTCATAAACGTTAATTTCACTGCTGGGCGGCGTGATGACAACCTGATGTTTTCTGGTAGTTTCCCCAGCTTGACGAGAGAGTCGAGTTTTTCTTCAATTTTAGCTTCACATTCCTCACGTATTTTCGAAGCTACATTTTTTTCTAGGAGTGACATTCTTTTCTCCATTTCCTCATGATTTTTCTCTACTTTTTCCAGTCCGGATTTCATTTCTTCCAGCCCGGCTTCTATTTTTCTCTCCAGTCCGGATTTCATCTCGTGGTGTGCGGCTCTTAACTCCTCCAATGCGATTTTCACTTCATTGTGTGCGGGCTTTAACTCCTCCAATCCGGTTTTTGTCTGTTCTGGTCCACGAATGTGGGCGAGGGTTCGAATCCCACTTTTGACACCAAATGTTGCGGAATTACTCTGCTACTCCTGGGGTTCGTCGTTCTAAAGTCCAGTTGGTGTAAAAAGTTCAAGTAAAAAGTCACTTGTCAGGATGGAACACAAACTTATTGCTTCTAGAACTTCGTAGAACAATCAGCTGTACACAATTCACAAGCACAATCTAGCAGTAACGTGCTTTTAACAATCCGCTTAGATCAGAAGCTCTCACAAATGCTGTATTTCTCACACAAAATAAGTCACTTTCACAGGCAAAAATTCAGTGGAAATATTCAAGGGATATCGTACACAATCCCTTAAGACACAGCAATGAAGAATTTACACACAGCACTTTAAAAACAGCTTCACAAAGCAAGCTAAAACACAGCTTCTATAGCACTATCAATTCACAAAGCGTACTGAGAGCTCTTCACACATTGAGCGTTCAACTCGCACTGAACTGTCGGGGCAACGCGCTGGGGAATTTATAGAGGAGGCAGAAACTGCGAGCAGCTTCTAGAAGAGTATATCTCTCGAAGATTCCAGATAAAGCGGGACTTATGATTACATCATAGAAGAGAGATGTTAGGTTATTATGCGTTTTTAATGCAGGAAAAACAACTTCCAGGCCCCATTGGGAAAATCGCGCCAAATGACCAAAAAGTCGCCAAGCTTGGCGACTTTTGGCGAAATATCGCCAAATTTGGCGCCAAAAATAAGTCCTCAAATGTGAAGAGATCGAAGCCCTAGGACTAATATTTCTCGAGATTTCTAGAAAATCCATTGAAAAACAATGGCAAACCGAAACCTCCGTATCTCCGGTTCTAATTGGCCGATTTTGATGCAACAAAAAGCAAAATTTATCTATTTGAAGCGTAGAATACGAATTTTAAACCATTTTAAGCCCCAGAGCAGCGGGTTGCCCCGAAAATTCATAACATTATCTAGATTTTTATGGTGAATAAAGGTATTTTTCAATATACCCCCATTTTCCCCCATACCACCATTTCCCTCACCTGACCCTACCTTTTATGTGTGTTATTTTACAAAGTTATCGTTATTTTATACAATTTCATGATTGCTCTTGTACGCTAGACGTAATAAAAAGGCAAACTATTACATAACATTTTGAGGCTCAGCTACCGGTGAGATAATATAGTTATAGTAGAATAAGTATTTAAAATATAACTGTTTATGTTGAGAGTAAAACTTTATTCAAAACTTTATACTTTACAATACAAGTCATTATAGTACATATGTATTTGAATAGGCAAGTAAATAATTTACTATCCTTGGTCTTAGTTAATACACTTGAATTACCTTTGACCATTAGGGAAAATACTTCGATTTCAAACGTAAAGTATATGACATATCTTGTCAGACGTCTTTAATGATTGTCCACGAGGGGTTGAAACTTTTAAAGCTCATGAATATTCATCTGCTCATTTGGAATATTTCCAAAGTTGAAAAGGTGCATCGAAGTTTTGATTTGGCTTTGCCTTAATATATCCTAGTGTTTGCATTATTTACTAGAAATATAAATAACCAGAGAATGAAGTTTACCGTAAAGATGCTGCATATTTCGAATAACTGCCTGAAGCTAATATTTAATGCAACAGCAATTATTTTTTCCCTTTTCATACTAAGAAATTAGCTGCGTATTTTATCCATTTTTAATATTATTTTCTACTTATGTGTGTGTGACAAAACTATAACTACAATCGAACATCCTTAACCCATTTATTCCTGGATATTTTGACGACTTTCTTCAATTTTTGCTAATACCAGCGATAATAGATAAATTCCTGATGTCAACTTATTGAATAAGGGATAACTTCTTTTAGAATCATTATGCATAAAATTTGAAAAGTCAACATCCTACTTGGTCATGCTAAAATATTTTGTGGAGTTGAGGTTCAATACTCGTGAATAAAAAATGAAATTGCAGTTTGAACTACATTAAATCAATACCAAAAAAATATTCTAAGTTCTGCGTTTTGTCTCCTTCATTGATTAATATTCGAAATTGTATTTAAACCCTTTTCAATATGGCTTCCTTTCAAAAACTTACAACAAATAAATGCTTCCTTTACGAAAACATCTCTTTTTACATTCATCTATGTTACAAAGAGCTGATGCTTGCTTTGTTTAATATATACATGTATTTGATGAAAATTGAAAAAAAAGTGAAAAAGTTTTGTTTGAAAATTAAAATAAAGTCTCTTTCATTGTTTACCGCATCTAGAAATAAAATAAACTGTTGAAAAAAAAAACTCCATTCTGTCATAAAGTTCTTTTCCTCCTCCACAGAAAGCAGTGGCCGTTAAATTTCATTCCATTTTCTTAATTGTGCTTCGGTATTCTTTTAAAAACAAATTCAAGCAGACTTTGGAAACAAGTTTCTTAGTTTTTTCGGCATTTCTATGTCGAGAACTTTGTTCGTTACTTTTCTTTTGTGATCATTAACTCTCGCGCAAGAGATTATTTTGTGGTCACACAAATGTACTTCAATCTTGATATCTCTTGCACTGTCATTTCATTTGATGCGCACACATACTGGGTAAAAAGATGAGTGAAACCATCTAAATAAAAATCAGAATTATATTGCAATACTGGTTTATACACGTTCTTCTTTTCAAAACGCATTAAGGTTATTACTGTCTGACCACCTATCGCGTGGAGAATTGGCCAGTTGCCAGTAAAGGCGAATCAAAATGAACCGGCTAAGGGGAGGCGGGAAGAAAAGCGGTCGAAGGGCAAGCGCAAGCGGGCAGCGTGCGCTGCGCAAATGCAGTGCACGTGTCCTGTCTGTTTAAGTGATTGTCCAAGCACATTGCTGACTGAAACTCCCCACAAATAATTGACGTGTCCGTTTCCGCCTCGAAACCGGATGTTTACGTTTCTATCTAAAAGGTGGTCGAACATTATAATGGTTTTGTGAAATCGACTCATTCTACCAGAAAATACACATTGAGATTTGAAAGTACCTATTTTTATTTATTTTTTATCACGCACATTTTGAATAGCATGTTCATTTTGCTTCCGTAATAAGTGTCGGAAATTTGAGAAAAGCTTCAACGCATTTTCAGATTATTATAAGTGGCATAACTTTGTGGGCATGAATTGCTCTAAGATTCAGGTTTGGTTTGGCTATTTTATCTCTTAAATTTTTGGGGAAGTATTTTTTTTATCGCCCTACTTACATTTAAACTACTTTTAGCTGAAGTAGAATATCTGAAGCACACTCTGATATGTTATGTAGTTTGACATCTGCAAATGAATTTCCGTCTGTAGTTAAGGCTTTTGGCGATAAGTAACTGCCACTAACCGATTGCATTTCTAAGTATAAATTTTTACAATATTCCTAACTTGCATTTTGGAATCTTTTATAGAACGTATCGAGTTCCAGTAGTGCACTGATGCATATGCGGCTTAGTATAACTGGTGCATATGCGGCTTAGTACGGGTCCTTAATTTGCTAAAATTCCGAACTTTTGAAAAATGTCCTTCTGTTTGAGATACCTGAGAGAACTTTCCGCATTTAATAACAAACAGGACCTTCCTTAGAATATAAGACCATTTTCAGACAATATTTCAAAAGTTCGGAATCCAGGATCCGTAAGAACTCTGATAAATGCAGTTCCTGACAAAGAGAGCAGCTTAAGATGAGCCTATCACATCACTTAACATTCATGTAAATAAGCATATTAAACTTAATAATATTATTATCGCAGTCTACTTCAGTTTATTGGGAATTACATAAAACTGATATGTAGTGTACTTTATCGTGTATCATTCATTTGCTATGCACTGCTATTTAAATATTTTACTTATTAAAAGAACCTTACATTTTCAATTAATGATCTTAAAATGTATTGATTTTCATCGAAAATCTCATTTTTTAGAAAAATGATTAATGTAAATAATGCTTTATTTTGCTATCATGAGTGTCTAAGTACTACACTTATAGCAATCCCAACACATTATGAATACGCCTACAAATTTCCTTCTTCGTATGAGTTGAACTTTAGGATTTTTGAAATAAAAAAGAATGATATGCTGAACATTTTGCTTCTTGTTGTTCGTCGTAGCGATGCACATGGAATCCGATTTAGTTAAAATTTATTAGTCACTTGCATGTTTCCAATATGTTTCTCCATTTTGCATTTCCATCCCAAAATCGTGCACTTATTTTAAAACAGTTTTTAGGGGTCGCGTCGTAAGTCACATTTTTACATATACTTAAAGTTGAAAAATAACAATTTTAAAATTACCAATAAAAAAGTTTACTGTTAATCACTCTGTATTACTAAAGAATGAGAGGACTATACCTTAAAAATGTTCTATCTCAAAAAGAATAAAGAATAGGTACATTTTTTCTTCAACAAATACTACTAAAAGATAACCTGCTGAAATAGATTCTATCCTGAGGCGGTTAATGTTCTCAAAAACTACTACTAATAGTAATAAATAAAATAAAAAGTACGACTTAGAATACTAAATAATCATGTTTTTTCCAAATAACTGACAAATTTTACTTACAAAAACCCAGTGTCTACCAAATTACAAATAAAAATGTCTGAGGGAAATATCAGACTATTTGCACACTGAAACATCTAATATACAGGGTAAAGCTTTTTATGACGAGATACTACTTTGAATAAAACGACAGCACTTTTCAAAAATTCACTTCATTCCGAAATATTATTTTTTTTTCTCTGCCACGTATGGAATTTACATTATATTCACAAGAAATGCTGCCGCCAGTGAATAATTCAACAAAACGTCTAGTTTTTTGTGAAATAATTTATTTTTTTTTCTTTGAGTTTCAAAAGAAGAATGTGGCAAAATCAAGAATATATTTCCATTTTATAATAATTCTCTACAATTCTGATGTTGTCTGTTTCAGACTCTTGTAACATATGAAAGATATTCCACATTAGAAGCACGGTTTTGAATATTGAATTTATTTGAGCCGCAAACGATAGGGGAATTGAAATCCTGATACTGAATCAGTAAAATGATATACTTTAGGACATATGAAGATGATTCATGGAATAGAAATCGAAGATATTTGAGCTACAAAGCATTGATGCAAGCATGAGCGTAGGTAAGTTAATGTATTTCTCTGCTTATACATAATACCCAAAGTTACTAATGTGATAGTAAATGAATAGAATTTCCTTCAATCTCTAATACAAGGATGTATTGAAACGTAAAATATGCTATGAGGATACCAGTAAATTACTCATAGAATGTATAAGGGGTTTAAGCATTTTTACAATAATTTATTCAGTCAATATGAATAAATAAATAATTTAATGAAAAGTCATTTTTCGTTTTGCTGTACTCTTATATTTTTATTGTATTGCTGTGTGTAAATTTCATGTAATTGCTTTACATTAACCGTAACGTAACTTTGGTAAAAGGCGCTACTTACGTATGAGCACTTGATTACTTCGAAAAAAAAATTATAGGAAATGAATGACTTAAGATTTGACCTAAGACACATTCTAAAGGAGAATATCCCAGCAATGTGTAATTAGCAGCTATAAGATGAATGCAATATTTTGAAAATTGAATAATTAATAATTGATATTAGAAAGTGTAATAAATTATTACTTTATTATATGCAGTACGCTGATAATCCGGCGGTCGGTTACTCCGACCCCCGGCGCTGTTGGGAAACTCTTCCGGAAACATCTCTTAGGTCTTCCGATTCACCGACAACCGCGGATGTAAACAGGAGTTCCCGCTCTCCTGTTTACATCCGTGGACTGTAACTGGAAAACAATGACAAAACGATGACGTTGACGATGACGATGTAAACTGGAAACGAAACGAAACGTTGACGATGTAAACTGGAAAACAATGACGAAAGAGGGAGTATCCCTCCCTCTTTCGTCATTGTTTTCCAGTTTACCTAATGTACAGGTTGTCCGAAATTAAACGATCCTATTTTAAAGTTGTCTACAGACGAAACTAATTTTGATGAAGTTATGAAAATTCGTGTAGGACATAATGAAGGTTTGAGAATTTGTTTGAGCTAATAAAAGTAATTAGTCCAAATGTTTGTCACCATTAAGCGTTTTATAATGAATTACACATTTAGCATACACCTATGGTAGTTTGCAAAGATTATTACAACAAAACATATTCAACATGACGGCCATCATTGTCAGCTACCATCTGGAGTTTTTAAGAAAGCATGTTCTGGAACAGCTGACGGAGTGAGTTCGGAGAAATGCTGTCTTTAAGAATAGGCAAAATTCTTGGAGTATCACGACTTATCAAATATTTAAAACCCACCAAAAGCCTAAAGTCGCATGGATTGAGGTTTGGGGACTATGGAAGCTATAGAACGCCACGTTGTGGTGAGTATTTGAACTTTTTTATTCGCTAAAACAAATTCCCATATAGTAATTATGTCCTACACAAAATGTAACAACTTTATCAACAATATTTTCGTCTGTTAACAACTTTAAAATAGGGTCGTTTAATTTCGGACAACCTGTATCTTGAAGTGGATTTATGCAGTGTAATGCAATGTCGACCAAACGAAAGCACGACTTTGTGTCGCAGACAAGAGATCTTGATAATCCAGAATATTTCGATTATCCGACGATTGTCTGGTCCCTTATATGTCGAATAATTAAGATTGTACTCTCTCTATATGCATACATACGTGTGTGTGTGTGTGAGTGAGTTAGGGATAATAACTGTATATCGATAAATGTATACTGAATGCCAGCAAACCAAAGACTAAGTGTGCTTATGGTACTTCGAAAGAGTTATTCATAAGTGCAATTTCCAGACTTTCCGTTATCATGGAGTTATGCGTCATTTAAATGAGTCATAACTGAAATGCAATTTTCATATCTGCGTATAGCGTTTCCCGTAAATGCTAGACGCAGAGGTACTTTTTTCAGTGTTAAGAGTGCTTTAGTATGGATCCTCCACTATACTGGCTATGTTACTATCTTCTGAACCAGTTCATTTAGAAACTACTTCGTATAAAACTTTGAAATTTGCTGGATCCCTTAATGTTATGACATAAATAAAGTTCTCGAAAACAAAATATAATGTATTTTATTTTGTATATGAATTTTTTCTACCAGTGTCTATTCCTCCAAATGGCTCCACTAAATTGCTATTTGCGGAAGGATTTCAAATGTAAAATGAAATGCATTAGACGCTATTTTAGAGTTTTTAATTCATGTCATTATTGTAAGTGATCATTTTCCCCAGACAGCACATAAGCTTAAATCAAGCTTGACATTTCTTTGAATTTGACACATTAATACAAGCTTGACAGTTCAATCCATTAGCTTGATTATTGCTATTGCGCTGATGGCGCCATCTGTCGCTGTAGGCGAGAAGGAGAATGGACATTGAAAAGTCTAGCGTTTTCTCAAATTGGTCATATTAAATAAAGAAAAGTTCGTAAAAGTTGTGTTTTATTTTATTATCGCACAAAACCTGGACATTAGAACACGCAAGGGGAAGGAATGAATGGGATAAGCCCCTCTGAAGTGTAACACGAGGGGAGTTTTAGTTTTATTTACATCTAATTAACATTAGTAATTCCATTAACTAATTAATTAGCCCTAAAAATAAATTTTAATATAATTGACACAATTTAGTTAGTTAATATACTTCACTTTATGGGTGGTAGAATGAGGCGGTTTCCGGCCGCTACAAAATAATTTATCATCAGTCATAAATGTACTTGACCATAGAATTAAAAAAATATTCTATATTTCCAAATATGGAAATTCTTCAAAATAAAATACAATTATACTACGAAATTGATTTAAAAATCAGTCGTTTGTCTCGATTTTGGCCAGTATTGCCCAACATGAGTGTCGCGATATTGAAAGTTATAAAACGTGTGCTGCTGTTAAGTTTATATTATGTTTATTTCCCTATTAGTAGAGTCTCTAAATCACACATAACATTATTTTAATTTTGATGCATCCCATGGAAAAATAAAAGAAAGAAATAACACATCGGCCACTTATCAATCTGGCCAGAAAACGGCGTGATAACCCTAACAGTCAGTTCAATCTTTAGTCATATCAGCCCGACTCAGATTGGAGCAACGGTTAGGACGCTCGCCTCCCAACCCAAAGGTCCCGGGTTTTATTCTAGCCGCGAACACTTGATGGAAATAAATTAAATTGAAATTTCAGCGTAGAGGGCAAAATGCGTGGAAAAATAAAATATGTGGGGCGAGTTCGCCGACCGGCGCCCCGTGTATTTAGGAAATTTTTTTTAGGAAAAATTTTTAAGCTTGAAATTAAGCTTGCTATGTCAAGCTTGAAATGTCAAGCTTAATGCAAGTTGGGCAAGTGTAAACTAGAACACTCGATTCAAGCTTGCATTAAGCTTACATGCTTGAAATTTTCAAGCTTAATTCAAGTTTATTGACTTCATCAAAAAGCTTGCTTGCTGCAAGTCAAGCTTGCTGCAAATCAAGCTTGCTGCAAGTTTGTTGTGCTGTCTGAGTCGTACTTATTCACTAAATTTGAAAGTTTTATACGAAGTATTTTCTAAATGAATTGTTCCAGAGGATTGCAAAATGGTAAGTTTAGGGAATGACCCTTACACAGGACATCCTGTTATATGTTTAAGAGCCACATCACTTAACGCGTAAGTTGCGTGCATTATTTTAAAAATTTCCAAGAATGCTGAAAAGAGATAGATTTCAGTCTAACTGATTGTCCTTCTAATTGTCTTTTTGATCTTCAAAAGGTTTAAATATGTATAGAGATCTACGAAGTTTATTTATGTTAATGCGGTTCACTACAGAATACACCATTGAAAATGGTGCATATTCTCTTAGAAGTTTACACAAAACAATTCCACTACATTGGTCAATCATTGTTTAAAATATCAGTTAAGTGTTTATAAAAGATTTTTAATTAAGGTGTTTAATTTATAGAAGTTCATTTTTAGGGAAAACAAAATTATTATAAATATTATTGAAGTTTATAGAGTAAAACTCACAGTCTAAAATAATGTATGTAACGTTTGCTGATTTTTTACAGGTGCAAAAGAAAATAGCTTTCAAAAACCTTAATCTGTTCTTCTTCGTTGTTGAAATATAATGGCAGCGAATGGCGTTCTGTATTCATTGTTGCTTCGGTATTTTTTAAATGGTTTTCTAAAGGAACAGAAATTATGCTGGTGAGCTTAACACGGTGTTAAGCAGTAACACATGCTTAAACAAGATTGTGACGGAAAGGGGTTTATAACTGCTGTGTGTGACATGATTTATCTGTCTGATATGTAGATTCGTTTATTACAGATTACTTTCAAGATACTTTTGTAATTTATTACGAAAAAATATTACATCATGAAAACAACGTATCTCCTTCGGATATCGCTGGAAATATCTGACCGCCAAATAAAATCAAAAGTGTCTGAGATCACTGAAACCTGTCAAATCCAGGAACCAAAAGTGGCCTGGAACTCACTCTTAGTGAAAATACAACAGCAAAACTTTATTTAATTCTGTCTCTGCGGTTGTTATTTTTTTTCTTCCTACCGCTAAATCCTTCGAATTACATTTATATGGAAATTTAAACGCGGCCACCTATGAATAATTCAACGAAATGCCCAATTCAGAGACGCAGGGAATGATCTGTGAAATGATTTTGCTTTATTTTATAAAGTATCACAAGAAAATATGGCGGAACCAGAATGAGAATTTTATTGAATAATTTTCTCCCGCAAGTATCCTTGCTGGCCGATGCCAGATTCTTTCATAGAATTTAGAATATTCTGATTCGTCCTGTTCGATATATATATTACGAGTCTGGTAATTCAATTTATTTGGGAACAAAACAAATGATACTGGGATGGAGTTCCAGTATTGATTCTGTGAAATGATATATTGTACTTGTAGAACAAACGAAGATGATTTATGGGTTACAGTTACGAAGTTATTTTGGCTTCCTAAGCATTAGTGTACACGCACGTGCCTGTAAGTTAAGGTATTTATCAGCCTACACAATGCCTGCTTGTGTTAATGCAATGCAGAGCGTTATTCTCAGTTCATAATGCGAGGATATATTGAAATATATGGTTCCCTAACTCTGAGGATCTTGATTAAAAGGAGCCAAAGCTTGAACGAGCAATTTTAAATATGAGGAAGTTACGTCTATGGGCTTTTCAACAGAGTATTACAAATGTGTACTCAGATATAAACGATGAAAAGGACCATAAATTCTGGTTAGATTTCGCCGAAGGTCTGGTTGGATGCATCAGAAACCTCAGGATACAGCCATAAGATGGTTGCACTTTCCTAATGGCAATATCGAATATACTAAAACCTTGCTAAGAGATATGACTTGCACAGGGAGAAGATACATCACTTGAAGAAATTTATGCAGGGACGAAAACTTGTATGTCATCTGCGTATATAAAATCTATTGACAAATATTCACGTCATATTTAGAAAAAAAGATTGCAAATAAGAAAGAGACAGGAAGCGGGGAGCTATCTCAAAGAGAGAAAAAGTTTGAGTTAGTTACATGACGACAAGTACGCATTTAGTTCTTGTGTACTTGACTCCTTTGAAGCGGTATATCATTACAGGTCTGAATTACATGTGTCTGTGTCTACAATTCAAATATTAAGTGGTAAACGAAATTTTAGGACTGCTATTATGTTTTAAAATATTCAAATTATAAAAGTTGTAGAGTGATAAAGAAGCAGCGGCATCGAAACCTTGTGTACAGGAAAAGAGCTATTTGCTATTTACACTAATATTTATTGAATCCTTCTGGTTTAAACATAATTTATGAATTTACAAAAATGTAGTACTGCAACGTTTGCTTCTCAGGCTTATAGAAGTCAAATATCACCATATAGCGACTGGCATTCTTTTACCACCTATTTTTTAATTATGTACTTGAAAATGACGAAGAAGTGTGCACTAAGAATAAAATCTTGAAGTTTATGTAGTGATTATTTTATGCAGAAAGTCTTTTTATGCGTTTATTGATTATTCAATCTGCTAAAGGAGTTCTAGAAGAAAAATGATAAATCACGTATTTGTCCAAACTTTTCTGATGCAGTTATACTTAATTTTTGCTTATAGACCTAAAGTATATTCACGTTTGCATAGTCGAAATATTAGAATTAATATCTCAAAAGATGAAAAATTAGTAACGCATATAGTTATTTTTTGAGGGCCAGTTAAGACCCCCTTTTTAATACATTTTGGATTGATTTTCGTTTAAGTCGTTTTACAGCTGCATCGCAATTTAGCAAATGACATTAAGTCATTCTTCTGCTGAACTCCTGAATTCAAACATAAAACAAACTCTCAAATGAAATTTAAAAGTTAATACATGGATTATTCTTTACTTCTATATTTATTGTGTCCTCTTTAAAAGAAAACGTTTTAATTAGTAACGTGTTAAATATAAGTAATCAATGTAAATTACAAAAATGTTACACCTTTTAAATTTTTATATAATACCTTTAGATAAATTTGGGGTAAACATTATTCTTTTATATTTTTAATGTAGAAATATCCTGAAAAGCCGCATAGCTGCATGTCTCGTACTGAATTGCGATAAAGGAATATAATCTGACATATCAATTTTCTATACTATATGTAATAGTGGCAGATCCAGGGGTGGGTTTAGCGGGCTTCCTCCCCCCCCCCTAAAAATCGCTTTATGGAAACATTTTTCTTTACAGAACATTTTGTTTAGGTCAAGTAACGTTTTTATTAAACTAGAGCGTCCTTAAAAAATTACATTGTTTTTGGGTGATTTTTGCTTTATTCTATATTTTAATTAGATAAAGTAAGCTTTATTTTCTTTATAAATTAGTCCCTCCTGAAAATATTTTATGTATCGGCTATTGATGTTTAAGAATATTTCATCAGTAAAAGTAGAATTAATGTACAAATAGACAATTGTAATAGCTAATATCAAAAATACTATAAAATGTCTCAAAAGTTTTCATCATGCATACCTAAATGAAGTATACACAGACAGGGGACATATAAAACACTGGCAACAATACTCACTACGTGATCTGGCTGCATGTGGTTCATTTTCTCATTTTGTGCAGCCTTGCAGTTGGGACACAATAGCCATACATTAATAGACGAACACTCAAGTAAAGGGGCGAATTTCTCCAGGAGTGCTTAATAAAGTTTCGAAATCAAACAGATATATGTTGCGAGTATTTCTTTATATTAGTTATTTTTGCATAAAAAATTTCATTTCTCAATGGGAAAAATTCTTAAGAATCTGTGATTGAAATTTGATCCTTAGTGAAAATTCGCAAAATTGTATCCTTTTATCATCCAGTTCATCATTTTTAAGACGTGACAGTAACGCTTATGTCTAATTTGATAGAGATGGTTCGCATTAATTATGTTCACCCATTTTGAAAATACATTAGTGCGGATCTCTTTTAAAGATCTTTGTCAATAAAAATAAGAAAATTTAATTAACCAAATATTAAGAAGTGTCACTTTAAGACAATAATGAGAGAAATATATCTACAGAGAACGTAGTCTTATGTACTGTCTTATTTTAGGATTTTTTTATTTATTTTTTTCATCCGTCACTTATTTTTAAAAATATTTTTGAAAATGAGACTCTAGCTTTCATAAATGTTTTTGATAATGTTTTGACATATGTTTGACTTCTAACAAACACATACATTAAAATATTTTCTGACCTATAGTTAATTAAATAAGATAAAAATTCGTTTGAATTACCGCATATTTGAAATAATTGGGACTCTCCTGCAGACTTTATAAAATGTTTCGGCTGTTTTAAGCAATTAGATCTCCTTACTTTTTTCGCTTAAACAATGTGCCAGCGTGAAAACAAGACTTCTTTATTGAATCGAAAAAGAAAAACAAATGGCATTGTTTAAGCTCTTTCAAAATACATACGAAACATGATTCCTTTTAAACGTACGATTGTTACTTCAACAAAGGAGGACAAAACAACACGCTTCTGTCTTTCAGTCCCCACAATTCTGCAAGACTGTGCTGACAGCTGAAGAAGGCCGCAGATTTTTTCAGTCGAAACGATCGTACTAATAGATAAGTGCATTGTTATGTGTGGTATTATACAACGTTTTGCTTATATCATGCTTCAACACCAGTTTTTTTGGAGGTTTTTTATTATTAAAATGCTTGGTTCTACAAATGTGTTTACATTCTTACAAATATGCATATCTATATATGAAGCGATACTTGGTACGTCTGGTTTGAAGGTTAGAAGAATTACTACTCTCATTATCTCTTGATATGTGATTTATGATGCTCAGTCCCGAAAGTACATTACCGTAGACATCGATCAAAACAAATTTCCGAAGGAATGATTGAGCGAGACATCGGCTTTTCCACGAGTTGCGTATAAATTATTCATTTGACATCACATAAACTCATAATCTCATTTTGCTACAGTTGTCTCTTTATTATTCAACTGCAACTGGTAGCATGGACCACTTAAATGCCATATCTTCTGTAAATGGTCCTGTGAAGAAAGAATATTGTTGTTGAAGGACTAGTTTTATGTGCAGAAAGTTCCCGAATAATATATCAAGGGTTTTTTTGTGAGAGAAATTTTGGCATATGTCAGCTTTGTAATGCAAGATAAAATGATAAACAATTAATAATTTTTTTGACTTAAAAAACAGCAATAAAGATAATAAAAGTAAAACAAAATATATGAAAAACATTTCATTGACAATTTTATGAACATTTTCTTTTTTTTTTCTAAAAAAAAATGTATATCATCTCAAAGTTTACTTGAATAGAATACAGTTTAAATAGCCCAGATTGGTTATGCCGTTAATGAAAAATAGGTGAATATGCATTTAAAAAAATATGCAATATGTGGAACACAAATTCCAAACATTCAAAAGTTCTTGCATGAAAGAAAACCATTAAGACCACATAAAACCATCGTTCACGCAAAAAATACATAAAAGAGATCCTATCGTTAAATCATTAAAATTGAGATCCATTGATTTCTATAGAAATAAAAAAAATTGAAAGGATTTTGATGCCGACAAGAGAACCTAGTTTACTAGTTACCAATACCTAAAATATATTTTTGACAAAAATTAAGGAAAGTTGATGTATTTAGAGCAACTTCTTACCCCCCAACGCCCAATTTTAAATTTACATAAAAGAAGAATCGTTTTTTGTAGAGCTGCCCTTCTAAGATTTATGACATATAGATCCCTGAAATTGGCACAGAAGGAAAAAGACTTTATAGAAAAGAAATATCCAAATGCAGTTGATTCAAATCACTTTTCTGAATCTCACCCAATCAAGCAAAGGTGTTTTTTTTTTTAAAGAATTTGCGTGAAAGAAGAATGCAGTAATTACTAAATTATTCAGACTTCACAAAATTTGATTTTGAAAATGAATTACTTAATTTTTTTTTCCTTTTATGAAAATCCTCCGAACTTTACATCACTGAACATAATTTTTTCTCAATTTATATTTTCTCGGTATTTTATCTTTTGCATCTACAAAGTGCTTTGATGCGAGATATTTTTATCCCCTTGATTTAAGCATGTACTCCATTCTTTAAAATATTTAGAAATAAATGACAAATATTTTTATAAACCATTTTTTAATTGCAATTGTTTCATTCTTCCAAAGATATTTTGTTTGCGCTTTATTCCTTCTGATGAAAAGTACTATGCAATTTCTTTTCATTTCAAAAACTCAAAGCAGTTTAATTAAGATTTTAAGGGAACCAAAACGAAACAAAAAATCTTTTATGAAAATATTCAGCAAAAGTCTGTGTTTTGAAAAACATTAAATGTTATTTTTTGCTAAAAGATAAACTATATTTTCTATGTATATATTGATTATACTCAAGAATGCATTGTTTGTCTGTTTCAGCACGTCTCTGAAAATTAACACTTCTACCATATAGGTGTATTGTATATAAAAATAACATTTAAAAGTAAGTAACTAAAAAGTAAGTAAAGAGTAAAATTTTAAATAAGTAAATCCCATCCCGTATTTGTATTTTTCTTAATGTGTATCAATACGAAAAAATTTAAAGTGATTACAGCATAACTTCCTTATTTATACATTACGGTATACACATTTTTTTTTTATAGACTTCGTTTAATTTTCTTTCATTTAAAAGTGGGGTAAAGTACTTCAATAAATATAAATGGCGATTTTCAATCCAAATGTAGGATATATTACCAAACTGACTCCAAGTTTGGCCATAGAAATTGCTACTTTTTGTGACAGTTAGTGCAATGTTGGGCATGGCCCCAAAAATGCCTGTCAGGAGTCTTTAATGTATTAGAAGTCTTTTGAGCGATCTTGTATATAAAAAAAAACTAGTCATTTGCGATAAAAAAAGGGAGGTGCACAGCTAGATGCTACAACAGGTTTAAAAACAAAATTTTAATGTCTACGGCTAATTGCTTGGTGACTGTATTTGATGTCCTTGATATTTCCATATTAATATTATTGAATATAATAATATACACAGATATTAAATATACACCTTCAGTTGATGATATGTAACTTTTGATTCCAAGATTTAAGCATTTTCTACCGTAAAATGTTTAAAAATATGTTATTGAAATTTCAAAAAATAAATATTAGCTGCCAAAGATTTGGAATTATGCATCTCTTAGTCCCTTCAGCAATGAAAGCGCAATCGTATTTATTTAGAAGTGAATTAAAATTTACTAAGCATACTCTTTTTATAAACATAGAGATTCAAGTAGAAAATAAGACGTATGTCGAAGATGAAACTTCGTAAAAAATTAGATTGTATGACATTTCATGAAATGTTTCAAGAACAGATATATGAATATTTTAGCGATAAAATAAGGCGTACTATATTTTTCAAGATAAAGAAATCGCGACTCTGAAGTTTGTTTTTACTATGTACATAAGTCAAATGGTTAAATATTCTCTTCTCAGAAATCTTATGTATAAGAAAATTTCAAATATGAAAACAAAATAACTTTTTGCTTTTACATTTGACAAAAAAGTCTAATGTTATCAAGTCATAAAGTCATGTCCAAAGGAAATATTTAATATTTAAATATAAATAATACTCTCTCTCTCTCTCTCTCTCTCTCTCTATACATATATATATATATACATATTGAAAATATGATGTAAAAATAATGATGAAATAATGATTGAAATTAATGTACATATTGAAAAATAAGGGAAAAATAAATATTAATAACATTCTACGAACTTTTAAAAGGAAAAATTTCATAATGCGTTTCATCAAATTTTTGAAAAAAAAAAGTTACCTTTTCAAAAACTGAATCGCATGTTTCCTGATATACTTAAATAATAACTGCTAACAGTGATTTGTATCCTCTTAAGAATTATAATGTGGGAAAACTTTTCATGAATAGTTTTCAAACATTACAGTTTTCCCCTCACACTTTTAAAATTAAATTAACAATCTTGTTTTTCACTGATGCACAATTTTTCAACTTTAAAAATTGAGTTTGATTCCGCTGATTCATTTATGAGGTCATGCTGGTTTTAAAAAAAAATATATATATAAAAGATAACACTTCCTTTTCACGATTTTCTTGTGATTCGTACAGTTTAGCCTGGCACACATCTAGCACACAAGTCTGTTGTCTGACGGCCTCTCAAACTCAAGAATCGTTCCAACCTAGTGGCAAACGGTTATTGGTCCCTGAAATGTCGGTCATCAATTTGGGAGGAAGCACAGCGGAAGCTTTGCAAGGTTCTTCATCGGATCGGAGGGGAGCTTATCTCGGCCCGTCTTCTCGGCAGCAGTCGGGATAGAGCATTGGCATAGGAGAAAAGTGGGAGTGGAGCCGAGGCGATTATGATCGTGAACCTATGACATTTGTTGCGGAGGTTTTAAGTCAAAATAAATAATGGGCCAAAATAAATAATTCTTCCAAAGTTTATTTTTTTTAAATCTTGAATAGTTTAGTCGAAAATGCGCTTGGAACCTTACAGAGGCTTTATATTTGGGTGATTTTCGTCCCTTTACCTTCCCAAGAATGCGGAATTCATGTCTGGCGTCTGGCCATCTGGCCTTCATTATTAAGTAAGCACATAATAATGAAGGCTAGACGCTCCCGGAAAGCTTTATTTTTCTGGTTTGTGAGTTCCAAATGTCGAAGACATTGTGTTATTTAACAAATCGAAACTATTTGCCAAGCCCACCAATGGCCGAGTGGATGAAACACTGAACATTGATAGATTGCTGAAGTATGAAGGTCCAGAATTCTGCTCTACTACGCAGCTGTCGATCTTACGGTCTGGAGGTTTACACGTCTTTCTCCAGATATCAGGTGAATACGCTTTAAAACCTTTTGCAAAGTCCTCTATCTAAGGTATTCCCCCTTTATCAGATAGCTCTAGTGTGCGCTTTGCTTTAACAAGAACAACATAAAATCATACAAATAAACTGTACCCCAAACAAGGCGTTAGAAATTTTCGAACAGATAAGGACTGAGATGATCCTGAATAAATGGCATTGAGCTAAATGCGCATTCGGTATTCCAAGTGCGATAAATTGAAATCAAGTTGAAATTAAGTGAAAATGTTTTTAAACATTATTTTCTGTTTGCAGATAATTAGCATAACCCAACGTACCCAACTGGTTCCCAACGAGTACATACTGTACGGACACAATTGCAATTACGGTAAATCATTTCGCATCGCTTGTGAAAGCGGCTGATGAGAATTTCCTGGTTTTCTCCAATTCGATGCATAAAAATTAGACAATTTCTTGTGAAGATGAATATTTGCTACCAATTCCAATGAATGGGGGAGACAGCTTTAAACAATCTTTCAGTCATCAGCTGCCTTTCTTCCAGTATAGATGCAGAAAGCTTTTCCTCAACCAGTCAGTCCAAAAAAGACATACTGCATTATGTGACGTAGGGAGGATTAAAGGGGGGGGGTGGAAGGGGTGAACCCCCCCCCCCCGAGAAAAAAGAAATTAGTTTGAAATTTGAAATTTGAAGCCACAGCTGCCAACTTGGTCGGCAGAACCAAGCTTCAAGCCTTTCACGGCAGCTGTGGAGTTTATTTAAAAAAATAAACCAAGACAAAAAAGAAAAAAAAACATATTTATAGCTTTCAGGACAACGCGGGCAGCTTGTGTCCCACGCAGGGTAGCTGTCGTATAGTGGTCCGTCTCAACCAGATCTGCTATTGTTCAAGAGTCTTACTACTTGCGATTTGCTCTGTTCATGGCTCCGACAGTGGCAGAGTTCATGTTGTTGAAAAGCGGTGGAATAAGTTGGCGATTGGCAGAGATTGGAGAGGTCGAGGAGAAGACTGAAAATGGATCTTATTTTTTGTCTTGCGCTCTTGCTTCTCATGATGCTCACGGTCCATGCCTGCATGTGTAGTTGTGTTGGTTGCTTCAGGTGGTAATTTTGAGTTAGGGGGCAAGAGAAGAGGTAGTGGGCACTGCTACCCGTCACTCCGCAAGGGCATTAGCCTGTTGGATACCGGTTGAATTTTTCTAGCTATGCAGGGAATGGACCGTGGTTGGTAAGGAAGGCGCTTGCTGAAGCGTCTAGATTAAAATTATGCGTACCTGGCTTTGGTAATAGGTTAAATGTATGGCGTCCTTTGGTGGTCGTCTGCCATACTCTTAGCCATTCTTCTCGTCTTGCTGAGGCTATCGTGCTTTTCAGATGGGGCGCTGGTGCTGGTATGAGTATGGGCGAAACAGAGGCTTCCGCAGCCTGCTTGGCATATTTATCAGCTTTCTTATTTCCCTGTATATTAATGTGGGCTCTTACATGTTCAAGCTCCGTTTGTTTACTGTTCTGTAGGTGTTGCTTAATCTTTAGGACTAAAGGATCCCGAGTTCTGTGAGTTGAAATCGACTGCAGGCTGCTTTGGCTGTCACTGTATATTATGACTCTCCTATCTTGCCAGGTACTTGAGATCCATTTCAGTGCCTCTAGAATGGCTATAAATTCGGCCTGGTAAACACTATTGAACTTAGATAACGTGATGCACATATGGTGTACCTCCCTATCTCCGTCATATGCTACAAAGGCAGAGCCTGTCCCTAGGTCTGTCTTGGAGCCGTCTGTGAAGATTGAATTATCTTCCATCTGCACTGCTTCCATAGTTGCTGTTCTGATCTTATGCGGGTCTACCTTCTCCGCTGGATGGAGAAGCCACCTAGGGGAAAACTTCTGATGTTCCGGAAGATGATTTGGAATATTGGGAGGGGGAGGTACTGAGCGTCCCAGCCGTAGCTGCTGAGCCTGGTAAGCTTCGTACTGGATCACTATATCAAATGGAATTTGGTCTGATATTGCACATAGCGCAGCTGTTGATGCCGTTCTATATGCCCTCGTGAGGCGCAGTAGCGGAATCCTTTGTGCTGAGTTGAGTTTCTGATGTGCATCTTTCTTCAAGGAGTGACCCCCAAACTCCTGCTGCGTATTTTGCTTGGCTCAGCGCTACAGTTGTGTACCAGGTCCGAAGTAGGATGTTTGAAGCCCCCCAGAACTTTGATGCTACTCTGGCTTGCCCATTATTTGCCTTTGTGAATTTTTCTCTTAGGCTCTGTATGTGAGGAATCCACGTAAGATTACGGTCTATGATTAGGCCCAGGAGCTTTAATTGTTGGACGTGCTTCGCACTTTTCCCAGCTATGCGTATTACTGGATTCCTTTGGAGCCGTTTTGGTTTGGCGAACGTTAGGGCCTGAGTCTTTTGCACCGAGAGTTCTAGGTTCAACTCCGAAAGCGGCTGCCGAAAAGCGGTTTAGTGTTGCACGTTCCTCAATATCTTGCCTTCTCGGACCGCTGAAGAGAAATGAGACATCGTGAGCGAGCGCAAGAAGCTCTGTTTCCGGAGGAAGAGGCAGCCTGAGGAGCTCGTCTGCTACAATATTTCACAGGATGGAGCCTAGGCACGAGCCTTGGGGACAACCCTTCTAGATAGGATAATCTACCAAGCCTGCTTCCCAGTTCAGTTGTATGCTTCTCCCCTCTAAGTATGATGATAGTAGGCGGCGGATGTTGCCCGGGCATCTTAGGGCAGTTAGCCGCTTCTTGATGATATGCCAATCGGCATTGTCGAAGGCCCCCTTTATGTCTACGGAGACGAGGGTCGAGTAGCGACCTTCCTTGATGTTATTCTTGACTGCTTCTATGATGCCTGACAGAGCTTTTTCGCATGATCTGTTGTCTCGAAAGCCAAAATGGCGGTCCGAAAATAAATTAATGTAAAAGATCCTATTTTGCTTCCATAAAATGGATGTATATGGCAATCTTCTAACTAATCGCCCCCACCGACAAACTAACCACCCCGCCTGACAAATTTGCAATAATCCGCCACTGCGTTAAATATTAAAGTACAACGGAACCTGTTTAATGTGACCTCCTTAAGAGGAAACAAAACTAGTAAACTTTTAAAGGTTTACCTCATAGTGGTAAATATATAAAGGTAAACTGATAAAGATTTTATCTGCTTTTTTTTTCTTTGTGTAAGATCCTAATTGTAATGGATTATTTTCCAATAAAGCCATTTGTTACAACATAAAGGTGGTTACTTTACGCAGTCAGTAAAGTGTGGTGGTTGTAAAGGCAAATTGTACGATAGAATGCCACGATAGACAGGTGGTCTCTTTATCGTGGTGGTCACCTTGGGAAGGCGGTAAAGAGTGGTGAATGTAAAGTGAAATTGTGTTGTACAGAACGTGGCTATAAGCATGTGGTCTCTTTTCCAAAGCGATCACTATATCAGGTTCCGCAGTTGGGACCTCTTTTGCCATTTCCAGAAGTGGTCGCATTAGATAGACCACACAGTAACTCGTAATATGCTTTTATGAAATATACACAGTGTGTTGGATGAGATCATCCATTCTTGAAAATTACTTTTTCAAGTTTCGACGAAATATTTTATATAAAATTTTCAGCTGAAAGATAATATATATTTAATATAAAATGCAAGGTGTTTCAGAAACGTCTTTCAGATGAAATATTCTGTGAAATTAGACATGGGAATTATAAACGAAATACTGTTAGGCAAATCTGACATCACCCTATAAACGCCGAAAGGTTTTTGTATAACTGTTATTGCAAAATTTATTCCTCACATCCCGTAAAGTGATAAAAAATATTTTGAAGGAGAAAATATATTCAAAAGGGTTTTAAACCTTCTCTTTTAAATCTTCTTTAATCAGGCGAAGTTCTTTTACGGCAAAATTTGCATGGAAATGGTATGCAGTGGTTTCTGAATTATTCAAGAGACCACATACTACAGTTCTGGAGATGAGAAAAAAAAATTATTTTTCGTTTCCTTTTTTAAGAGAATAGTAACCAAAATTTCGATTACAAACCTCTCGACAAAACTTTTCCTCAACGGAGTGAGAGTATTTCCATGAAAGTAGTGATTTGTGTTGCAAAAGAGAGTTTATATCTTATCGATTCGGCTGAGGAAATTGTAACGATTTCTTAAAAATTCTTTTTTTAATTTTCCCATCAGAAACAATAAGATTTTATCTACATCAGAGCCCAAAATGTTGTTAACGAGCTTTAAGAAATCCTAGGATCTACCAAGATAAGCGAGGATATTAAAGATTGTGACTAAGAATGGACACAATATATTATATCCTCTAGCTATACAGGGTGAATCTAAACTCTTGGGCAAAATTTTAAGGGGTGATAGGGCACATAATAAGGAATCAGAATCACATAGTAATGTGGGGTCGGCAACGTCGTACCCCACGTTACCGACCCCACGTGCATACTTTAATTTAAAAAAGTACATTTAAATCTGTACTTTTTTAAATTAAAGTTTCTAAAGAGTATCTCTCAGTAACTCAATTTGTATCGATTTACTTAGGAATGTTTTAAATCAACATATTCGCTCTCGCTTGTGAAGATGTGAAATTTCATTCAGTGGCCTTTAGTTTTCGATGCAGTGCACTGATAATTGATTTTGCAACTAAAATACTAGCATACGTGATAAAGTATTTTTCAGCGATTTAAAGTAACATTGAGAGCTGATATTCTTTTGGTTCTATTTGATTTTATTGAATTTTTTTAAAACTTTTTCTGTGACGTTAAAATTGTCCGAACTCAATTTCATAAACATAATTTTACAAGGTGATTGTTTGTTGCTTTTTTGTTTGTTTGTTTAGTTGTTAGTACTATCTGTTTTTTGTTTACATAAGTTTGGCAGGCCGAGTTACTTTTCAAAGATCCTTTAAAATGTGAAGTAGGGCTAGAATATAAAATAATTAAAACTTGTGAAATAATTCGCATAAAAAGTATTTATCAAACTATACACGTGTTTCGATCGAAAAAATTTCGATCACCTCAGTAGCACTAGAGGTCCATAGACATATTCCGAATGTAAAACAAAACCTCTGAACCCTGGGAACTGGACTCTATTTTTTTCATTCTCCAGTCTCAGTCTGCGTATGGACTTCATGTTTATCATAGCTACTGAGGATGATCGGAATTTTTTAGGTTATAACACATGTATAATTTAAAAATATCTTTTATGTGCATTATTTTATAAAGTTAAGTTTTGATTATATTTTTTAAACGCCAGTTTCCTTTGAGTGATTCTTTTAGAGTTAGAATATGAAAGGATTGTAAAATAGTAATAATAGATGATTTTAAAATGGATTTAAGTTCCAAAGAAATGCTTGATCGAACAAGAAAGACAAATACGCCTCACTTATCAATTATGATGCACTTTCCAAATTACCGGAGCAAGGACGACGAATAGGGTCCATACATGGATTATGAGAAACTTTCCAAAATAGCGGAATAAGGAAGGCAAACAAAAGTTGGTCCGATGGAGGAATTATAATCTACTTTGAAACATAATGAAGCAAAAAAGACAAATACGGCCTACTCATGGATTATGATGCACTTCTCAATGTAATGAAACTAGACAAGCAATAGATTACAATATAATTTTCAACGTAAAAAGAAGAAAGGCAAATAGGGTAGGTGCACGGATTCTGGTAGGTTTTAATTATTTAGGACTTTAGTGTGTATTTAAAATTTGAAAATGCATCATATTTTTTCCTTTCCATTTCAGTTTTGGACCAAGTTTAGCTTTAGTGTGTTGTTCACGAAGGAAGGACGCTAAGCACTGAAGAGTAATCTACTTTACAGCCTTTTTCAAGGATGGGGGAAAGATTGTAGCTGAGTGTAGCGTGTTAAATTCTGTACCAACTCGCTAGAATATTAATTTTTTATTAGCGGAAGAAGCTTAAATTCACTTCCAAACGATCAATTATTTTACCTCCACGTCAGCCTTGAGTAACTTGATACATTCTTTGCAGCTAAACTGGTTTATAACCAGAATTTTGAATTACTCAATTTGAATAGAATGTAGCCGTCTGGCAACATGCTGTTTCAACTAGCATCTGTAAGAAACTGATATGAGGAAATAAGATTAGGTTTTGAATTTATTCATATTCACACATACACAACCGATTTATATTATGATATTAATTTTTTTATGTGTTCTTGAGCAACTTAAGTTTATTACTTTTATTTTGTAAGGACGCAAATATATTGTTTTCTCCTATAATATTGTTATTAAGGAGTTCTTATTAAGGAGGTTCTTATTAAGGAGTTAGATTATAAATGCGCAACCATGACTATCCCATAGGAAGAATCAGGCAATTTTTCAAAGCGTGTAGCTCTGAAACCTATCACTACAGCTTTCTGGTTCTTATGCTCAAATTGTTTTTATTGGAACTTTCTACAACGCTTTTAATTTACCAATCAAAGTTTCTTTGTATTCTGTGTATAAGAAAGCTTAAAGTGAGATTTTTTTGCAGAATAACTCGTTCAGGAAAACGTCAGTAATCTAAATGCACGAGTAAAAGGAATTCAGCTCTGTTAGTAAAAAATTATTGTTGAAGATTCTTCTTAAGTCTGCAGTAGCTAACATAAACAACACATACTCATGCTTATTTGCACTGACAGAATAAAGTAAACGGCGGACCATGAAGTGCAGTTCCCTGTTGTCATTATAATAATGAAGAGGGAGGATTTTGTTCTGATGTTAATAAAGGCATCTGCTTGGAGCAAGCTAGTCGGAAAAGAGAACGAGGTGGAAAGATCAACTGGGAAAGGCGAGCGCAATTGCAAATGGAATGTTATCAGAGTTTTCTTTTGATTTTTAACTTGTTCTGAAAATTTTTGATATGAGATACAGTACTGCAACAGTATGATGCATAATATATATTTTTAGGCACTAAAATGTTATGTTTCTTTTTTATCAAGGATTTTAAATTTAATAGTTATGAATGTTTATCTTTGGACCATTGACTGACTTTTGGACATTGATCTGGGCAACTTCGTTTTGCCCAAATTTCGTGAGCCCTGCATCTCATGGAATTTATGATCTGACAAAATATTCTGCAATATTCATTCATACAAACCACAACGTACTAATCCATTAGAGAATATATTTTCTTTCAGCTAAAAAATCGCAAAAACCTGTTCACTGACTTCAAGAAAACGAAATTTTTTCTGCCCTGTCAATATCCCTTCATTGTACTATAGCTAAAATACGCTTGTAATAAATTACTCTGCAGCCGACCAGTTTGTATGTTGGGTAAAGCACAGTACTACGGTTTCGGGTTCAACTCCCGGCGGTCGGGGTTCGATCCCCGGCTGTCATTGTGTCCGTCCCTTCATAATGGCAACTTTGGTCCACTTACTAGGTGCCCCTTTAATAAAAAGACCAACAACTCCGGCCTTAGCAGTGGGCAATGCCTCCAAAACAGAGACCCGCCATTGAGAGAAAAATAAGTAAATAAATTATTCTGCAACTCTGAATTTTGAATAAAATATTAAAAGAACTAATTTCCACTATCAAGATACTTTTCTCTAAATGTGTATTTCATTTTATTGAAATTTTCTAAAGTTACTAGAGTTCACAATTTTTTTTTCCGATGGGGAAGTCATTCTTTTAATTTTTGAAAAATTTGTTTTTTTTTAAATCATTTTAAGTTTTTTTGATCATGTTTGCTTAAATCGTCCTAAACACACAGCGGTGAGATTTATTTTCTGTGCCTATAATCCAGGCTTTCTCTTATGAAAGGAAGAGGGAGAGAGAGGACTGGGATTATGAAAAAGGTGATTTGAAGAAAAACCAATTTTACAATTTTGCTTTTCTCCAAGACAGTGAAAAACATCGAAATGGGCCAATGCTTTCATATAAGACACGTGGTCACTATTAAACTATTAAATGTTCGCTTCTTCTCAAAAAAATATTGTGAAAATAAAATATTGGAATTGTTATCTAAACACCTGCAGTAATTAAAGGCTTGTATATAACACAGCGTCAGAAGCAGCTTAAATCAAGGTAACCGCTTTTTAGAGATTTCACCGTAAATTCACAGAAAGATTCAACAAGGTGATGGTTTTTTGGCGGTTTCACTGAAAATTAATAAGCAGATTCATAGAGCTGACTCTTTTGAGGTTTAGCTGTAAATTCATGGACAGATTTCGCTTCGTAACGTTTAAAAAATTTTTTCACTAAAATTAATCGTGAAAATAAAATACTTTATTAGAATTATTATCTAAACATCTGCAGTAATTAAAGGCTTGTATATAGCACGGAGTCCAAAGCAGTTTAAATCAAGGTGATCGCTTTTTATAGATTTGACTGTAAATTCACAGAAAGATTCATCGAGATGACGGTTTTTTGGAGGTTTCACTGTAAATTTACAGAAATATTCATCGAGGTGACAGTTTCGCTGAAAATTAGTAAACAGATTCATGGAGGTGACTCTTTGGAGATTTAGCTGTAAATTCAGAACAGATTTCGCTTGGTAACTTTTTACAAAATTGTCACTAATGAACGAACGTACTTATTTCTAAATTTAAATTTAAATTCAGCTTGCAAATTTCAGAAATTAGAGGTACCATAACTGTTATTTTTCTATAAACTTCAGTTTAATATATGAAATTCTATAAGCATAAATATCCCTTGAAGATTTATGACTCGAATTAATCCAAGCGATATGAAAAGGATTTATGCAGGAAGAAAGAAATGTTAAAAACGGCTCCAAAAACAACTCTTTTAAATCTTTTCTAATCAGGCAAAGTTTTTTATGCAGAAAAATTGATATGGAAATGTAATGCAATGGTTACTGAATTATTCAGAAAAGGGGCCATAAACTACAATTTTCAAAATGAATAAAAGTTCCTCTTTTCTCTTTCGTGAGTGAAGAATCCAAGTTTCGATTAGAAGCTTCAACCAGATTTTTCGCGTTCTTTTTTTTTATCTTCACATCTCTCTCTTTTAGATCTTGAGGGTGTTTTCACATGCGGAATATGTTTTTTCTCTTAAAATGTGCATATCATCCGTCAAAATATGTTTTTTTTCTGTTTCTGGGATGAAAGTGTAAAAAGGATTTTTTTGTATTATTTTTCTCGTAAAAAAATTGAAAGTTGTGCTGTAAGTTACGTGTTCATGCGTTATTACTCCTAATGGCGGTACATTAGTGTTCGGTTTTTCGGATGGATATCTCAAAGTTTTCCTGTACTTTTAAATAACTTTTATATTGAAAAGAAATTAAGTAAGTTATTCCTTGTGCTATGCGTAATACATGTTCGTCATATCTGAAAATCATAGAAAGAAACCTGGAATCTAATCTGAATTTCAAAATATTATTTGAAGCTTTGAATTTAAAAAAACAGAGTGTACATTAAAAATATTTAAAATTTAGATTAAATATTCCTTGGAAAAATCATAATGCCCATGTGTTTTGCGCAAGAAAGAACACTTTTTTTACATAAAAGGGGGCCAGGTTTTATTATGAACCCTTAAGGAGACTATTAAAAAAATCCAGGAACTTTCTTTAGAAATAATGGGCAGCTGAGGTGCCTAGAATTCACAAGCAATGTTATATGAAAATACGAAACTATTTTTTGGACATTAATCATTTACACGACCACTTACAGGAAGGCTCCCTTGACATGTATTGCTCAGTAAAGTATTTTCATACAACGTTCCTTGGAATTCTAGAACGCCTCAGCTGCCCATTATTTCCAAGGAACGTTACTGGACTTTTTTTAACATTTTGGCTCGTTTTTAAGTAAAATGTTTGTTTTTTAAGCGAATCATGAAAGCAATATTCCTAGAAGAAAGGGTTGAGGAAAATAGTAAAGTTATCAGATGAGAATGTTTAGTTTCTGTATGGTATTAGTAAATCTAATTTTGCCATTATTTCTAAAGAACATTCCTCTATTTTTATGCAGTGGATGTTAGCAAAAGATGTTAATGTTGCAGGTATATAACAGATGTAAGCTCAAAGTCATAATAATATTTTTAAATTACATTCCAGTTTCACGTAATTAAAAGAAATTCTTAATGATAAGTTCAATCAAATTTTTCATTGATTCAATGAAATGTTTTGTTGATTGGAGCAAAGTAATTTGCCCATTCATAAAATTATTTAGTTAAACTAGTACGAACCACAAATTTTTTGTTGAAATCGACAAACATTATTTTTTTCGTGTCCGAAGGCATTTTCAAACATGACAAACGATTGTGACATAAATTGTGTGCTCCAAAAATCATTTAAAATTACTTTTAAGAATATACAGAGCTGGTGTAGAAAAACGTGAAATATTCAGAGCCCTGTAGTGTGAAGTATTGGACGAAACGTAGAAGAAATTTGATGAGTGTACGTAGTGGCTTACGAGTTTTCGAGTTTTCAAGGGGAAAAAAGTACCAAAAGTTGCCACTAGTAGAAATATTGGCGCTATTAACCTACTAAAAAGCATTCGCACAATTGCGTCCTTTTCTGTGGTAGTGAGTATAAAAGAAAAGGCTGGGAGAATTCTCATTATTGTCAGGTGAACTGGCTTTCGGTGATGCTTACTTTTCGGGACCGTACTTTGTTGGTCAGTCTACATTATCGGCAGTTTGAGATTACGAAAAGTACCGATGAACATAACAAGCTTACGAATCATGATACAACAGTTTGAAACTATAGGGATTCTAGCACAGTAACCAGAGAGCAAAGCGATAATTGTGCGAAAAATTGAAGAAGTTGATATTGCTTCAATCCAGTTGGCTTCAGATTAATGAGGATGCTCCCAGTGTTTCCTTTTTATAGGCATAACAGCAACAAGGAACTCGATTATAAAAAATAATGCTTTTTTTTCGGTAAACAGTGCCAAACACTTCTTAATGGTGTGTGACTTTTGCTATATAATATTTTTTTTCTTTAAAATAAAAATTCCATGGTCTATTGTGTACGCCTATTAAATTTAATTAATTGTCGTCCAATACGTTTTTTGATAGAGCGCTTTGAATACCTCATGTTATTTTAAAACCCCTCGCAATTTTAGTTAATAATAATAAGTTTCGTTGAAAAACTTTTCTTTCCGTACATCGAATTTTTCTCATAAAGAAAGTTGCCTACTTTGTTTGAAAATCTTAATTTCCTGATTAAAAAATAATCTGTCTGGTTTTTATTTTTTATTTTTATGAGAGCATATCCCAAATCATTTTTCTCATTATATTCCAAAGTGCATACATCTAAAGAAAGTTCATTTTTAAAATGCTGAATTTACCTTTTAATAAAGCTGGAACTGATTTTTTGAATAAAATAAAAATAAAATAGCTTCTGTATAGAATATATGAAAGTAAACAGAATAAAACTGAATTTTCTATAATTTTTGTGAAATTGAAAGTTTTTTATGTAAATTTATTATAAAGTTAGGAATGGGATTTTTTTACTGAATACAAACTTTGCTGGATATAAATTTTAATCTTTTATTCGCATATTAAAATGTAGCTATCTACTTATTTTCATGTTTCAAGTATTAAACTGAGTCAATGTACACATACTGTGAAGCATCAAATTTATTTCAATATTTCAAAATAATATTTGAATTCTAAGCTGGAGAAATGGAATGTGTAAAATAGAAAACGGTTTTCTGATTTTTCTAAATTTTAACGGAATGAAATAGCCTGTTTTAATATTTTGATTACCACACCTGCCTTCCTACCTATGATAATACGCAAAATTAATTATCCATCTTTTTAATTACTTTAAATGTTTCGAACTAGAACAATTAATAAAGTTTCCAAGATTTAAGTTCCTCTGCATAAAGATAATACACCCGCCTTCTTTTGTTACTTTTTTAAGGAAAGGAAAACATGAAAAAGGAAAAATTACTATAAAGTGTATTTTATGCACCATCCATTTTACGCAAATGTAAAAAAATCCTTTTTACATAACCCCATCTCTTCAAAATTTACCACCCGCTTTCCGCAATGTGATAAAAAAGTTTTAAAAGGTCAAAATATACGAAAAGTTTTCTAGCTCAATTCTATTAAACATTATTTAATCATATTTAAATCTTTTTACTGAAGAATTTACATCGAAATACTAAGCAGTGGTTACTGAATTATTCAAGAAGAAACAACAAACTACATTTTTAAAGATGAAAAATGTTTGTACTTATTTTTTAGAATAATACTCAAAATCCTAAATACAAACTACAGGAAATTCGCTAAGTTTCTACCGTAATATTTCAACTAGTAGAAACGTATTTTTTGTACCTAAAGTAATGTAGGACTTTAATAAGCGTATGTCAAATACTAAATATATTTTTAAACAATAAGATTTTAAAATGCGCATTTCAATTTTTCAGTCATTTCATTTTTTTTAAACCACGCATTTGATATAAATTTTGTCTAAAATAAGAACTTTCCATTTTTGTTAATCTGATTAGTGTTCTTTTAAGTAAAAAGATAAATAAAGAAAGAATGATTTGTTCAAGAATAACTCAACTGATTTTGTCGTTCCTTGTAAACTTCTCTTTTATTGCAAGGAGTATTTTTTTAAATTTATATGTTTACTGATAGTGTTAATTTGTAAAACGCCTTAAATTATCAAAAAGAATATTTAGCACAATATATTAATTTATATAACATATGTACATACTAAATTATTAAAACAATATACGCACTGGTCGTCTACAGTGTTTACATAAAACATTTTGTTATTTCTGCTGCATTTCTTTTATTTACTTTATCATATCATCTATTTCAAAAGTGTTTTAAATTTTTAAAGAAGCATGATTCATTTTAATAATATTCACTTGTACTTAATCACAACTTTTTCTCTACCGATCTTGGAAAGATAATCCTGTTCTATTCAGCAATTGTACAAATGTTTATATTATCTCCAGTTTGCAATTTTTGTTTCTAAAAGAAAAAGGTAGGTGATTTTAGCAATATTTGGTTTAGTGATTTTTGCCTGCTTGTGTGCCTGTGTTCTTCTAGTAGCCTGCCTTTTTAAGTTGTAGTTTTCCACACTTGTTCTCTACATTGTTTCTACTTCTTAAAGTTTTAATATTTATTTTTATACTACGATCGTTCGTCTCTAAGAAAGTCCCAAATTGCATGTGGCATAAAGTAAAGTTCTAACAAATGTATTCAAAGAATATGGCGATAGATGGCAAAAACATGAGAGCCCTAACCAGTCCAGACTTAGCCTCAAATGATTTTTACCCCTTTGGTCCATTAAAAAAATATCTTGTATATAAACATTTTGCCGATGACAGCGGCGTTCAACAAGAAATCCTTCTGTGCACGAGGTAGTAACCAAAATAATTTTATGCTCCTGGAATTGGGATGGTGATAAAACGATGGGATAAAAGCGTTAGCACAACTGGAGCTTTTGTAGAAATTATTAACTTGTTTCCACGTGATTGTCATGGTAAATTACTTTTTTTCTTATCCATTCTGACTTACTATATGATTTTCCATTGTAAAATCAGGACAACTCCTGATTCGTGCGCTAAAACTGAAATTGGAGATAATTATTTTCGTAAAGGGCTTTTCCCTAAATATTAAAGGATACGAAGGAAAGATAAATTTAGAAAGGTTTACAAAGAGATATTCCCATATATATTTATTTAATAAGGATAGGGAGAATTCCACATAGGCACTTCGGTTATTGCTACGAGTGATCGTGCATTTCGAATTTATGAAAAAAGAACAAAATCACAAATCAACATGTTAAGTAATATTTAATACATCAATAGTTACATAAAATATCTGAATATTAACATCATTCAGTAAATAGAAAAAAAAAAGACAGAAATCTGTTTTTTTTTTGTCCCTCACATTGGAATGCTTTGTCAACTTATAGGACTCTCCATTTGATAATCTTCTGTGGGCGTTAACCGATGCCTGCAGTCTTTAGATCGCTCGTGCTGGTCGTCATCGCATGATTGATGCAGATGTCGGTGTCTGACAACTGCCCATGCAATGAAAAGCCCAGCAACCAGAATAAAAATCGCAGATAGCGTCACTATGAGTGACAGGTACTCTAAACTTTTCGTAAAAGTGTGACAGTTGGAAGAGGATTCGTCGAAACCTGACGGGCAGTGTTCTACACCGTCACACCACAGGTGTGGATCTATGCACGCTCCGATTTCAGGGCATTCGAAAACACAATCCACGTTCCTCAGTGGTCTTCCGGACAAACTCCGGAAAAAAGGCTTAGTCACTTCCATCCAGTGAAACTGGAGTTTTATGCCTTTCCAGTTACGCAGAGATACAATTTCTATGAAGATGTAGTCTCTGAAGTCTTCGATTATGTTGTAAGTTTCGTTATACCATGATTGTGAGAAAACGTGATAGTCCTTAGTTTTACCTTTTGGGTCTGGAACTATGCACACACTAATCTTCGGATTCACGTGATAGGAATCTAAGTACACCAAGGCCCATATTCCTTCCTCACAGTTATTAGTTGGATTCGCTAAACCATTGAGTTGCACATATAAGTACTTCTCTGTCATAGCTTTGATCTGCCACCGGCAACGTAAAGGCTTAGAAATGTCCTCTCCACTAGTAAAGTTTGTCCTACCGTGGGGTACGTGGAATTCGATCGTTCCCTCTGGACTGAATCCAGTGTGATCATCAAACACGTGCGTATCACAAAGAGTAGAATTAAAAAATTCAAACTTTGCTTCAAAGTTAAAATCTGTAAAATCTTCAAAAGGGGTCATAAAATTCACAGCAAATATAAACTTAACATTGCTCACCAGTGAGTCGAATACATACTTAACCGACTTATCTAGAGATGTTCTGTTACACAAACAACCGATCGTTGCTGAATGACTATCCCAGTATTCAATACCCCTTAAAACAGCCATTCTTCCCACGTGTGCATCTGAAGGGGTTTGACACACATGTCTTTGAGTAATGGTATCAAAATGTGTTTCACATTGTGTGTCAGACACCGGTAATGATAATTTGGCACTGAAAATAGTTATCCTTACTCTTTCAGTGGGTAATCCAACAAAATGAAAGGCACATGATATATTTTCCCGTCCTCCTCTGCCATATAGAAATACGTTCTTGGGGCTTGAGATGAAACCTCCTTTAGCAGATCTGCTATCAAATCGTCGGTCACAGTCTGTTCTTCCAATCGCAATGCCATCTTGCCTAGTGTCCACAAATTCGTATCGAGCTACGAAAGAGCTGAAACTAAATATATCCACCGCTTCAAGAGTAGATAAAAACTTATGCCGCAATACAAAGGTGGGGCCAGATGATAGGTAACTTTCTTCTGGATATTTGCACGGTCTACCCGGAGAATAATAGGGTGGATAATCCGCAGAATGTACGCAGATTCTGGGAATATTTGTTTCACCACAAAACTCCAAAGGAAAGCTCTCAAATCCATCATTTAAATCAAGCACAGACCACCTGTCTTCACTATCATATATTTCTAACTTGCTGTATATGCAAGTGCTGTCTTCTTCTTCTGCGCTTACAGTGGTGACTTTTTCTCTGGATACATAAGACACGAAATATAACCATATGCGATCATAACTTGAGGCACCAATAAATTTATATGTACAAGAAGAGTTCTCAGGCATAGTGTATTTTGGGCTAGTAATAATACCCCAGCGTCTGTGTCTACTTGCATCTATGATATAGGCACATCGGTGCCTGTCTCTTTGCATTGCTGCTGATGTTTCAGGCTCAAACTTTACAGATATATCTACCTCTAGCCTAGAACTACATAAAATGCTGTATGGAGCACTTTGTAGTTGAACCAAAAGCTCAGATCCACTTGATACTATTTGTGGCATGGTTCCGTCTCCACACATGTTTGCCAACAAAGGCATGTTCGTCGTTGAGCCGTCGTATACCTTGACTGCATCGCTTAAAGTGCCTGAACAGTCTGTCGACAAAGAAGAACTGCTCCTGATGTTAGATGAAGATGTTGAAGGAGACGACTCTCCTCCTTTAGGGATGAATATTTTATAGTCATTACTCTGATGAATGATTACATAAGCTGTGTTGGCGTGAGGTATCAACATCTGCTTTATGTAGTAGTTACACGTTATGTTACGCGGGTAAAATCCAGGAAAATTGGGGCTTCGAATCTTGCAAGGTCTAAAGTGGCAGTTCAAGAACATTCTATCACAGAAAGTTCCAGGAATTGGATTCCCAAGCTGATTTGATCCGGATAGTTTAGATGATCTTAAAGGATTCTTGTTCAGGAATCGAAACGTGAGGAACAAGCTAAAAGGAGAGGTGGACGGGATAGAAGCTCGACTGGGGACTACGATGAGAAGGGTTACATTGCTGGACTTTGAATAAAAAGTGGCACTTCTTTCTGTCAGTCGACCACAGAAGTTTCCAAAGACAGTTTGGTCGTCCGTTTCTTCTGTTGAACTTGGAAGAGGCTCGTATATTTTCATAAATCCTTTCCTGCATGCAGAAGCCAAATCCCTGCGGGAAAGAAAGTATAATTATTGCAACTGCGTATTTTTGAAAGCAACACTAATGAAAACACACATTAAGGAATATTTTATTATGGCTGTAATTTATACTTCTTAAACTCTAAAAAATTAGCGATAGATAATGTCCATTAGGTATGCAATATATTTAAACTCTTTTTTATTACGGAGAGGAAATTTTCGTGACATTACTTCTTTAGATCAGAATTATCCTACCTAGTCATATCCCTACTAACAATTTTGCTCGGGTTACTACTGTCCACGTAGCCGGCCGATGATGGCCCGAGCAAAATTGATAGTTGGGATGTGACTTTGTGCGAAGTTGTAAAGGTCTCTTCACCTAAAAACATTTCTTGAGTTTTCTTTTGAATTTTTAGTGGTATTTTTAAAAGGATTTTAAAAATCTACTGAAACACACATACTTATTTTTTACTGTGAATCATTAATTTTCTAGCACTAATAAGGAGTGCATATTTCGACGAGCGTCTAAAGTATATAAGTAGCCGGAAAGAATTATTCATTTAGTTATGTAGTTCTGAAAAAATAGACCTACTTGCAACTATTAGACATTTATTGTTCTTTCTTTCTTTCTTTCCCTTTGCTGGATAAATTAAAAAAATAATCCATAATACTTAAAGAAATTTTAACAACATTTTATTAAATGTCTTCTCGGCATTTTTGATCGTATTTACTCTTGTATGTCCTCTTACGGAAAATCAGCCTTGTAATTTTAATACATCAATCTTAATTTGTCGTAGTAAATGTCACGTGTTCTAAATTTTGGTAATGATTTATCTTAATAGCGATTGCGCAATAACTTTCACACTTCATGAATTATCAGCCAAGTTCGACACCCTTGAGTTCAGAATTAACACAAAAATGTAATTTATTTACCTTTTCAGTTCAAACCTTCCGATCTGGAAAGACAAGAATGAAAGCTCCACTGAGTCACCAAAGTCACCTCCCATGGCAACGAAGCTGATTCGGCACACAAATGGTAGGTACCTCTGGAACGGCCCCGTCACTCGAAGGGGATATTTGATTCCTGACTTTCCAGAGTACGTTTTGTTACAATCTGTAATGAATCAGATGAAAGAATAAACATTTGTGCAACATTATTTGAGTATATTTTCATCTTAAAAGTCACAATTATGTTTGCGATTAACATTCATATAATTCATAAAGCCAACAAATTTTGCAAAAACTGCGAGAAACAGTGTTGCCAGACTTCCTGAGACATTCCCCCCTAAACGTGATCCACCCCCCTCCCCCCCCCAAAAAAAAAAGTTAAAAATTCCCCCCAAATGTTACAAATCTTGAATATATTTGGTATAATAACTTTAATTAAAACATAAAACATCTATTTGCCATGCTATGAAATTCTTAAAGCAATTTTACCTAGCCGTAGGTAGTTATTTTAAATAAAATATAGCAATGTTATATAGTATATAATACCTATACATACTATGATTTCATCAAGAGTTTGCAACAGGAAATTCTAATCACATGCCTTTGAAGTTATTGCTTTTGACGAGTAACTGACTGTTGACGAATTTTCATTGGCGGTTGGGTTGGTTGGAAAGGGGAAAGGGAAGTAGGGAGAACAATATATCAATAAATCTGTATGACACAGTCAGTGCTGGAGAGTGGTTTTATCGAGGAAAATTCGAAATTCATGAGTTGTAAGTACTAGTAATGTAAGATGATAATATTTTATACTCATTAATATTTTTAGAAATTCAGTTATTATTACACTGGTGATTAACTGTCCGCCGGCACATAGAGATTAAAAAATAAAATTCTGATCCCCTAAAACCCCCCAATTTCAACCTCCCCTAAAAAATCCCCTGAAACTATTTCCCCCTAAATCTTTGTGAAAACCCCCCATCTGGCATCACAAATGAGAAATATAGTACTCCTGCAAAAAAGCAACTTATTTCGCATGTTCCGATGCTGTTACTGCTGTAGCATGTTGCGCTGAAGTCACAGCATAACGTGCAGATAAAAGTAACCATTTTTTTTTTTTCAGTGTACTTTTGAATTTGTGGGATTCATGGACAAAATAAAAGGTATTACACTTGCGTAAAAATACCACAAAATAACAAGAGATGTAGAAATAAATATCATTTTTGAAAAACGTGAGCTTAAATCATTTTTCACTGTATTATCCAAAATAATTGAAACGGTAATAGTCACAACCAATAGTCCAGTCATTTGGTCAAAAAAAGGGGGGTTACCTGGAAAGTTTTCCGGGAGTTTTGAAAATGGGCAATTTTATAGATTTCGATGTGCTTTTTCCGAATTTCAACTTTGTCCCCTCGTATCTTTGCCGCTCGCGCCGCTATATTCGAAAAATGGCGCCCAAAAGCAGTTTTTTGACAATATCTCCTTTCCGACTCATTTCAGGAAAGAGACAATTACAAAAAAGGAAACTAGAGAAAATTTCCTACAATTTATGTAATTACCTTTTTTTCGTAAAATCAATAGTTTTGGCGTACGAGCGCCGTAAAGTGTAGTTCTGTATGCGTTTTGTCCAAAACCTCATTTCCACACCACCTTGTGAGGTAGAGTAAGCGGCGCGTTTTTTTTTTTTTTCCATGGTATCCCTAGTAGGCCTAATATACATGCATTTAAGATGGGCAAACTACGGCCCGCGGGCCAAATACGACCCGCCGGAAGGTTTTATCCGGCCCGCAGATAGAATTTTGCAGGATGTGTTTTTAAGCGAGTTTGGCAGCTGAAAGACGACATTGTGTCGTTCTTCCATGAGTGACAGTGTTTTGCGGAGTGCGAAATGTAAGAAGATACAGAATGGCTTTCGGACTTTGCATTTTTCACAGATCTTCTTTGTCATATGAGCAACTTGAATGTCAAGATGCAAGGGAAAAATCAATTTATCGACGATATCTGGGCTCATCTCAAAGTTTTAAACTAACCTAATCTGTTTGCTGGGTAGCTAGCTAAGAACGACTTGTCTCATTCCTCGAGGTTAAATTCAATACTCTCAATAAATGAAGAGAAGCTTAAGAATTATGAAGATGGCTTGAAAAAACTGCATTTTGAGTTCGAACGCAGATTTCAAGATTTCAGTGCCATTCAAACAGAATTGGATATTTTTACCATGCCTTTGAACGTAAATTGTGATGCAGTGAGGTTAGATTTGCAGCTTGAATTAATTGAGTTGCAATCTAACGATCATATCAAGCAGTTGTTTCTAAATATTCCAAAGTTAGAGTTTTACAAATCATTATCGTTTCCCAAATTTAATATCTCACGCTCAGAAAATCAGTGTTATGTTTGCTTCATCTTATATATGTGAACAAGTGCTTTCAACTATGAACATTAGAAAGAATTCTTTCAGAAGTAGACTGGCAGATGAGCATTTAGCCTCGTTCCTTAGAATGAGTACATCTCACTTCGAACCTCAATATAAGGAACTTTTAAAAATGAAATAGCAATTTCATTCATCTCATTAACATATTTAAATTGTAATACTTGTATATTGTTTTTAAAATTTTAGAAAAATTTATCAAAAAACCGCCGCTTACTCTACCGCACAAGGTGGTGTGGAAATGCGTTGTTTGGCCAAAACGCATACAGAACTACACTTTGCGGCGCTCGTACGCCAAAACTATTGATTTTACGAAAATAAGGTAAGGACATAAATTGTAGGAAATTTTCTCTAGTTTCCTTTTTTGTAATTGTTTTTTTCGTGAAATGAGTCGGATAGGAGATATTGCCAAAAAACTGCTTTTGGGCGCCATTTTTCGAATATAGCGGCGCGAGCGGCAAAGATACGAGGGGGCAAAGTTGAAATTCGGAAAGAGCACATCGAAATCTATAAAATTGATCATTTTCAAAACTCCCGGAAAACTTTCCAGGTAACACTACCAAATGACTGGACTATAACGCCAAAATTAGAGAAAAAAAAAAAACTAAGTGTATTTGTACATATCTCAGATAATAAATTTTTGCAAATTCCAACTCTTATTTATTTATTTTTCCCTTTCTATCATTTAATAGGACATAGGTAGAAATGCAGTCACTATAAGTAAAATTTATATAGTTCTTCTGAAATCAATTGAATTCAAAATAAATGCGAACTGGATCTACCGGTATTTTGAGCGCATTTATTGCTGCCTTTTCAATTTATAGTGTCGTAAAGGAAGAATGCCGATAAGAATTTGGATTTAAAAGGGAAATTGATTTCTTTATCTGATAAAATAGAAAAAGAACACGCACATCATAAGTACTGCATTCTGAAGATGCAGGGATTTTGCAAGATGTCTGAGTTATTGGCAGTTTCAAAATTCAGTAAAGAGAGACTGTAATATTCTTCAAGTGTCCAAATGCAAGTTTTGAGGCAAAAAGAAATTACCTTTCAACATTAATAGCTAGAAAAAATAGGAAATGTCGTACTCTCCAGGTTTCTTTCTTTTATAATCTTTACATTTTCATGGTAAACAAAAATATTACATTAAGTTATTGTATTGTTAGGGGACAAAAAATTATGTCTATGTTGTTGTTGTTGTTGTTTTAACACTAAACAAGCGCTGAAAATCTTTTTATGAAAACGATAATTTACTTTTTGTTTCTGGTACACTTGGCAAAATTACGCAAATCCAGTTGGCAAACGTAAAAATTGTAGTTGATAAAAAAAATAAATTAGTTGGTAAAAAGCGATAATTGACTTGGCAGCTCATCGAGATCTCCCACCCCCCTGAAAAAAGGTCTTAGAAAAGTCTCAGAATTCATGTGTGTTACATTTTGAAGCAAGAAATTTATAAATATGATGCTATAATCTCGTCACTATCAATTCCTATTTTTCGTCAGATTTGAATTCCTTTATAAGTTACTTAATGCAAAAAGAAGTTCCCATTCCTTTTTTATCCCAACAAAAATAAATTATTTAAAGTAGAAGTATTTTTAGTTCAGAAAATTTAAATCTTCTCTGTTTTACTCCAAGTGTTTTCCCATTGCTCCCAATACACATTTGTTTTCCAAAACGAATAAATTTCTTTTAGAGTCAGTGATATCTTTTCTTTCCTTCCCTCTGCTTAAAAAAAAATGTTTCTTTTCGTTTATTTGAAGCGGCAATTTAAAAAAGATCGTCTCGATAAAAGCTTTTAGGTTTAATGCCTTAGTATAAGTTTAACGTATCATGAATTTAATGGGAAATTGCAGAATGCATGTTGCGTCTTGACTTGTGGCTAGTTCTTTCATTTTGTCCGTCTGGTTGACGACATTTTGCCTACATTTAAATCGGCTGCAAGCCTCTGCCTGTTTAAAAAATAATCTGTAATTTTAGCTGTACAGTAGCGTTTCTTAATCAAAAGTCTTTCACCAGTTTACTTCAGTTACATTTTCAGTGTCAGTCTGTTTAAAATACGCTGCATAGGTATGTAGTTGTCAGCTTATAATTTTATGGAAAAAGAGAATTCATTCTGCACAAAACGAAAAGAAGTTTGAGGCTGCACCATTAGAGACTGAATATGGTAGATGGCTGAAGTGCGAAGGCTCCACATTCTGCCCTACCGCGCGGCTGTCGGTTAGACGGTCTGGAATTTTACGCGGTTTCTCTAGATGTAACGTGAATAAGCCTTAGAACCTGCTTAGAAAGTCATCCACCCAAGGAACACCCCTGTATTCAGATGCTGTTCGTGAAGGCTTGTCATAAAGCAAAACAAAAGAGAGTTTGAAATCACACAAGGAAAAAATAAAGAAAATAAATGCTAGAATTTCAGGGGTTTTTTCCTTGTCTAAAAAATCAAACCAATCTTCCTATATAAAGCACTTAATCTTTAATGCATAACTTTGTTTCAATCTCGTCGTTTTCAGTAAAAAACTTCTTTTGTTTTTCTTGTGTAACTACTGCTCTTTTAAGGTTTGAACCTTCAAGTACGACTACAATTAATGGAACAGTAAAAGTATTTTGAATCTCGAACTTTGGCTACGTAACTATGTTTCCAGCTATCGTTCTGACAACAAATATGGTCTCTCACACAAGCTCCACTGACTCCAAAAATTACATATTCGTGACATTATATTAGAGCAATTGCGAAGAATTTCACGATTGCTCCAATATTATCAAAATATCACCAGAGTTAAAAATATCATCAGATTGTATCACCAAAAATATATGTATGGCACTGATTCTGAATCTGATTTCTGACTCAGAAAACACTGTTTTGAGATCAAGCTGCAAGGAAACACTCCGATTAGTAAACTTAGTGCACTTTGCAAAATTTTGTGGTTCCAGTCACAAAGTCCTGCAAAGAGCACACACACACACAATCGCAAAATGTTCAAAAGAGAAAACAAAAACTGGCAATTCTTACTGGTACACCCTGGAGGTTCATCTGATCCGTCTGGACAGTTTCTTATCCCGTCGCAGAATCTGTTCAGACTGATGCATTTCAGGCCGTGTTGCAACCCATGGCAGCTCCATTCTCCCGTCCCGCAGGGTACCCTGTCGGGTCTCATCGGGAGTACAACCTGGAAAAGTCCTGTGAAGATTATGGCCACCCTAGTCGTTATCGAAATTCGTGACATCCATCCAAGATCTGGTTATCTTGAGGTACTAGAGAAGTGGAGTTTTAAAAAATCTTAGGTTTCCAACACCTTTGGGGATTGTGAAGACATTATGGCAGCAGTAGTTGTTATCGAAATTTGTGACATCCATCCAAGATCTGATTATCTTGAGGTACTAGAGAAGTGGAGTTGCAAAAAATCTCAGATTCCCAACACCATTGTGGATTATAAAGACTTTATGGCAGCAGTAGCTGTTATCGAAATTTGTGTCGTCCATCCAAGATCTGGCTATCTTGACATACTAGAGTAGTGGAGTTTGAAAAAAAATGTTGTATTCCTAGAACCACTGAGGAGTATCTGTGAAGACCTTATGGCAGCGGTATTCGTTATCGAAATTCCCCACAACCATGAAAGATCTGGTTATCTTACGGTAATAGATAAGTTAGACTTCAAATACCACAAGTATATTTATATAAAATTATGTATTGCGTAGTCTATAATGATTCATCCCAGAAATGTTCATCTACAAAATACTTGGTCTGTTGTAACTAAATCATATTTTATCAGAGTTTGTGTTAGAAATGAATATTTACTGTTTTTAGGAAAAAATCTTCTTTAAGACAGCAAATTTTACAGCAAAGTATGTCTAATTCGACAGAAAACTGTGATATGCATTCAAAACGAAGTTGATTCTAAGTATGCCTTATATAATGGTCCATTTACTTTCGTACAAATGCACAAGTTGCTTTCTTAGGAAGAAGCTGATGCAAAAATTTTCATAATGCAGCAGTAGAGCATCGTTTTTTATGGTCGAAATTTTATTGAATTGGAATTATCATTGTATAGAGCCTCAGTATGAGCAAGGATTAACTTTTTTTTTTCGACGATGCTGTGGTCAAACTTTCTTAGTTGCTCAACAGGAGGGAGATTCTCTTATCAATAAATTGTAATCGCTCTTAAAAAGCCATCTTTTGTTGAAAATCATGAATAATAAAGTGCACGGAGTAACTTCCACGCCGAGGAGCCATCTATTTAAACGTGATGAGTAAATTGTATTATTCTGCTTTTAAGTCAATAATTTTTTTCATTCTTCCCCTTTACTTACCTATAACTCTGCGCATATATTACTTTATACTGTTTTTCAGTTTTAGCCTTCAGTGTTAGCCTGTTCGGTCTAGTTGATTTCGCAGAACCTGAAGAAAAGTTATTTTAAATTCAATAGACTGACAAATTTATTATTTGAGCATTTTTTTAACTGTACATAAAAGCTGATTAACTTTACAATAGTTCTACAGATCAGATATATTAGTTGTATTTATTTGTTTTATGACTGTGCGTGTCAACAAACGAAAATATAATTTATTTAAAAAATTTATTTTAATTTTTAATTGAAACTGAAAATTTTACATTTTATTCAGCTTTAATCTAAAAATAAATTTTAAAAGGAAAATTACAGCAATGGTTTAAGAAATTTGAATCCTTTGTTTGTTTCTTTTTATGTTTTCCTTTTCTTTATAAAGTTGTCTGCTTTAAAAAATAATTTTCAAACACCACATCCCTTTATTCTTGTTATATAATTTAGTCTTACACGGATAACTTATCTTGTAAACTTGTCTGAGTTTATTTTGTCCATAAAGTACTGTAAATTATTAACAATTACAAGCATATAGATTTTATAGAAAATTAATCACTTAGAACTGTTTTAATAAAGTTTTAGTAAATGAAGGTTAGTAATATTATAAATGTTTCTTGCTTTAATTTTATAGATATATCAAAGGAAATTTCTATTTATTTGATTATTTGTATCGAACCTTCTTCCTTGTGTATATTTTTATTTTTTGAAAATTAACGAAACAGTGTTATTTTTTAAAAAGGAATATATTTAATGTCTTTAAGTATGTTTATTCACTTAAATGTATTTCTGGAGTTTTAATAATTCAAGCAGCTTCACTCTGTAGTGAATAAAACATTTTTAAAGAATTCGAAATTCAAACGTTAAATATTTTTAAAAAGTAATTAAAATGCTTCATTTGTTAAATCATTCATATTAAATTTATGAGCCAAAGAAAATATAATTAAATAGTTTAAAAGATTGGAAACAACACTAATAAATTTTGGGATGTGAATAGTTTACATTTTGAAGATGTCTATGCATTTTTATTACATTTAATTCAGAAAAACCAAAGTTTTTTAAAGAATTTCGTTTCAGTTTAATTTTTGTAGTTAATTAAGTATGTTTTCACTTTATTATTTTACATGATATATTGCATACTTCTTTATATTTACTTTAAATACGTGCTTTCTTAATAGTGTGACGCATGTTTCAAGAAATGAAAATCACCTTTTTGTTTCTATTATTTATCTAAAAACCTTTTAACTCAATTTTATGACTTTTTATTTTTACTTTAGCATGCCTTTCAACACGATTAGCTTTTGAAAGTCATAAACTTCAATATTTTAAAAGTACGTCTTGAGTATATCTATTTGAGATTGGTATTATTATCTGATTTGCTTTCCAATATGATTAACTGATCACAAAATCTCTGTAGTGTATATATATTTTATTTAAAACAAGCATATAAAAAAGTTAACTTGGTTTAATATATTTTAAGTATTTTTCACTGTAATTATGAACTGTTTGGATTACCTATTACAGTATTCATTTACATGAATAGTTTTATAATTTTATTTTTTTTTTATAGCTATTCCAAAAATTCTATGTTGTATGTTCTTAAATTTAAAGTATTGTAGTATTTAAAGTGAGTAGAATTTCTAACTATAGCTTTGTGTTTAAAGTGAAATTTACTGGTGTAGTTTCGTTTATTTTACTGCATAAACGGCTAATACAAAATGCATTTGGATACATTACTCAAAATATATCAAAATTGCTAAAGCACTCATTAACAGATTTTTATTTTTGCTCAGTCGCATTTGAGTTGAAACCATTGATATTATCTGCTTAGAAACTAATGAGACTTAAACTGCGAATGGTCACTTTATGCTTTACAATGATTAGACACTGAGTTATCTTTAATTATCAAACTCCATTATATTAAGAATGAAACTGAATTTTAAAATACGAGAATTAACCAAATACACAAAATGCTGTAAATAATTAAGTGGATGTATTAAAGTTCATTACTACTCACAGAGCTTTGAGTTCTTCATCTGTTGAATTAGCAATTAGACATAATGTGTTTAGATGTATGTAGCCATTGTACATGTTTTGATCATTTAAAGTGATGTATCACTAAAAATATTATCTGAAAAAGTTTTAAAAGGAGTAGGGGTATGTTTTTTAGTTTATTTGAATGGCACCAAAAACTTCTTCTTTTTAATTCAAATTTTAAATAAATACATTTACTCCCTAAAATGAAGAACTAAATAGCTTCTCAATTTAATATTTAGGTATTATTATTATTATTTTCAACTTGTCGATTAAAAAATTTCCTTTTAGTAGATCCCTTTTATGTTTTAGAATTTTTTAATATATTTTGGCGTGATATTAGATTTACAGATCTTTTTTTAATAGAATATTGATAAACACTATTAAATATAAGAGACTTGACGAAGAAATTTCAAGTTCTGAATTCAGATAATAATTTTATTTTTGATATAGATCCGTATGGCCTGTTTAGTATATTTTTAAACGGTATGATTTAGATACACAACTGATGTCGACCTCTAATTAACGAATAAAGTATACTTCAGATAACTTAAGATGTGTGACCTTCTTTGGGAGATCCTGTAATTGAGAACAATCATTCATGTGCTCAAGTATGTCTTAGTCACAAATTATCACAGTCATTTTTCGGTTATAATAATATCATTAGTTTTTTTTTTTATAATCCTTGTAAATAAGTGAAGTTTGCTTATAACTTAAAACAGACGTCCAAATAACAGATGTTATTTATAGCTGAATTTCGTATTATAATTTTGCAATTGTTGGCGTCTATATAAGGAAGCATTTAATTTCTAGAAATTATGCATTTTAGATTAAGCTTTTCTGAATTTATCATGGCCTTTTAAATTTTGATCAAGAATATGTTCAGGATTACGTGTGCTGTGTCGGAGTTCAACTCTTCAGATGAAACAATCAACTACTTTCTTCTACGCATGAAAAACTTGTTTTCAGCTACTGGACTGAAGAACGAGTTATCTTGAAAATTTTATTACATATAGAACATGTTCTTTGGAATGAGTAGTCAAGCGTAATAAAAGGCAAATTTCCAAACCAATGCCATGTTCTTCATGTTCGTCAACACATGTCTTGCACCGTTGAATAAAATTGCTTGATGGAAATATCACTATTTCCTTGTTCAAATAGCTATGACCAATCTTTAAAGTCTTCAACGTACCAGTCTCTTCAGTTTTACATGTAAATAAACTGGAAAGACAGAAAAAAAAATTAAGATTAAAAGTTGCATTATGCTAAATAATTTTAAAGATATAATTAGTTGAGAGTAGAAAAATATAGTTTTAATATCATTGGATTTGCATTTAATTTTCTAAAGTGTATGAGAAACCAAAAATGTACACTGTCCCCTCTCTTTTTAGATTATGTTTGCGATTCCACTCTGTTTAGGCATTATGAAATTCTGATTGTAGAATTTATAATGTAGAGTCAGTCTAATGTGTTTTACACGTTTTAATATTTATTATAATTTCAAACAATTTTCTGACAAGAATACTGTTTATTATAAGATGTTCTAGATTGAAACTACTTGTTTAAAATAATCAAAATGAAAACAATGCTCTAAATGTTTTCCCTAAAATGTGCTGCTACCACCAAAATGATGCCAAATAACAATAAAATACAAAATTCATAACTGTGGAATACTTATTATATTGCTGACTGATGCAGCTACAAGTGATCTATTTTCTGAGCTGATTTCACTATATACCGGTAAGATTGGCTTAGGATTGAAGTTCTGAAGACAGCAATTAAGCATGCACTTCAGTCTCTGAATAAAACACTCTACCTTTACTGCATAGCTTACGATTGTCATTACTTGGTTCATGTACAACCTCATTTGAGGGGAAGGTTTGAAATAAATGCCTTTATAGGAAGACAACTAACCGCGTTATCATAAAAGGTAGAGAAAAATTAATTATCTATTTAAAAGTAGCTCTTTCCACAATTCTCTTTCTCACTTGAAAAACAGCTGCATTGTTATTCATTCTGCTAAATACACGTCAATAATAACACATTCTATTTTCCACTATTTATTTCCTTATTTTATAAACTTATTATTAAGTTTTTAAGAATGCATGTTACATGCAAGCTATAAGCGTTATATTGTGTAAAATAGAATTTGTGCTTACACCTATTGACTGTTTCTGTAACTTTTCTATGATTAAGCCTCTTATGAGTTAAGGTTCAGAATAACCACATCATTAACCTCGAGAGTGCGAGTATCGGAAACGATCGCCACCATCCTAAGCCACAACGTGCTTTTAGAACAAGCGTTTAGAATTTCATGCCAATGACAATTTCATTACCACAATATACTAGCAACTGGCGGGCATTTTGACAACTGTGTTTTCTCAATACTAGAACCTCGGCTCTATATATCATTTAGAATCTGCAATAGGCTTCAAGGCTGACTTGAAGTCAATTTCACATGAATGGTATACAAATAACTGATTCCGGACTGTTTATCTAGAATGAGCACTAAGCACGCCTTTGGAGAAATATTTATACAAATATGCAATAAGTGAATATCGCAGAATATTTACTTAGTACTAAATATGTTACACTATTTACATCAAAGTGATTTTATTATTAATATTTGCTGGGAGCTTTTGCATAAACGAAATTAACCTTGGGAAGTGCTGATATAGCATCAATTTTAATTTATACTAAGTACTATTTACGTCAAAATCACACATAAACACCAGCATTGTTTCTCAGTATGTATATTAGAAATGATTTACTTAAAAAATATTAATTAAACTGAAAATCGTAAAATTTTGATAAAAACGTTTAATTATTTTTATGATACGCTCAAAGAAAGAGTATAATCAGACTCACATTTTAAATCCAATCGTGAAAGACGAAATATATTAAACTAGCTGCTACCCGAGGCTTCGTCCGCGTCGGCTTCAGAATTAGGTCCCGACAGAAATGTAGTGACAGCATGTGTGAATAACAAATATTGTTGCGACAAAAGGAACTGCATTTAAATATTATTTGCTTTTTCCTTGTTTCAAATGAAGTGCAATGCATGTTAGTATACTTCATTTAAAATAAGAGAATATGCACAGAGTTACTAAATTTAGATTTTTTTTTGGCATTTGGCGAATAGAGACAGTTACGACAGTATTTGCGAACTGTTTTGAGTGTTCTTGTAAAAGAAATATTTATGCTATATGCATGAATTTTAGTCTATGTTAATCAGGAATAGAGCAGATTTCTATTAGTGAAAAAGTTTGAGAATCGGTTCTGTAGTTACAGAGATACCCAGAGAGCGTAATGCATTAGAATTATTTTGAGTGTTCCTGTAAAGGAACTATTTATGCTACATGCATTAATTTTAGCCTATAATACTCAAGAATAGTGTAGCTTACTATCAGTAAAAAAAGTTTAGGAATCGGTTCAGAACTTACAGAGATGCACATAGAGCGTAATGTAATTCTTATTAGCATCCCTATAAAAGAACTATCTGTGATATATGCATTAAAGGTAGCCTATAATACTTAGGATGCCACCAGTGTCTAAGAAGTTCTGCTCTCAAAACTGCAAGAGGGGAGGTACCAGATTCAAACCCTGGTCGCGCCTGTCGACCTAGCCGCTCCCAGTTTTCCGTGGTTTTCTAAAAAACCTCGCATAAATGCGGGCTAGGATCCCTTAGAAAATCCCCCACAGAGGAATTTTCCATATAGGCCTAGGACCCTAGTGCAGTCAATCGGTCTTAATCCAAAAGCAAACAATGATACTCAGGAATAATGTAACTTTTAATCAGGGAAAAAAGTTTTAGAATTGGTTTAGTAGCTACAAAATGTCCATAGAGCGCAATGCATTAGAATTATTTTGAGTGTCTTTGTAAAAGAATTATTTATGCTATATGCTTGAAAGGCTGCCTGTATGTTAATCCAGGGCATAAGCTATTTTCATTACAAATTTTTTCAAATCCGTTCAACCATTTTTATGTGATTAAGTCAAAAACATCCAAACACACAAACGTACACATTTATATTATTGGTAGGATTTGGAAATTTATGAACTTTAAAAAAACACATCTGGATTTTTCTTGGTACTTACGTATTATCCCAGCGGTCATTCCCGCCAAACTGTTTTATCATCAAATGGGTTGCCAAACTGTTGCCAATCGTATTCAAAACCATTAATAATTTCATATGCCCGGTGTTTATTTCGGCAAAAAATCGCTTGTCTTGGCGGAGCGCCGGGATAATACGTAAGTACCCCTTTCTTGCTTATGCTTTTTAATTTGGCGTAAAATCAACATAATTTCCATGTTTTTCAAATGCATGTGATTTTGCAAATAGAATTTCTGCTTTATTTCAAAAGCATAAATCATTTTGTGCGGGCGATAAAACGGCTTTTAATTAAAAGTTTGAAAAGTAGTTAAAATTTCAAAATTTTGAGCCTCAGGTGCACTTTACCGAAGTTATGGGCTCAATCATGCTGAAATTTTCAAAGCTCTGCTTTCTGTAGATTTGTCTGGAGAACATTCATTTTTATTATTGCAGATAGATAGATTTGGCATAAAACTGGCTTAATTTCCGTGGTATTTAATGTTTTTCAGATGCACGCGCGCTTATTTATTGAAGTAATAACATTCTTGTTAGCTCAAAATATGAATCATTTGATACGGGCGAAACTCACCAACCATGGCAATGTAAAAACGGTTTTTAATTAATAATTAAAAAAGTAATTAAAAATCTAAACTTCTAATTAGCCTATAACCAACTCCAGGGTCCCCTCTATATCTAAACCAAAATGCATCCTAATCGATTCAGCGGTTTAGGCGTGAAAGCGTCATAAACAAACAAACAAACAAACAAACAAACTCACTTTCGCATTTATAATATTAGTTAGGATTGCTTTGCTAAAATTAAAATTAGCAATTATCTCTTCTCTACTTATTATAAAAGAAGGTGTCTGTGGGTGTGTCTGTGTGTCTGTCGGCAGCGTTACGGACAAACGGCTACACCTAGAAACACCAAATTTGTTACTCGGGAAGACGTAAATATGTAGTTGTGCACCTCGAAGCGATTTTTTCAAAATTCGACCTAGAATTTTTTTATTTTATGTTTTATGCGATTTTTGGCATTTTTTCTCACCTAATTCGTAATAACGGCGGAAATTACGCTCGCAGCAAAACGGCATTTGTATCATCGGATAGAGGAGGAAATTTTCTTTTAAAAACAGTTTGTTCTGAATACGTAACATGATTTACCGATTTTTAGGAAATTTTTTACTAAACATCTGCTTCGCGATTTTTTTTCGTAAAATAATTTTAAAACTGTCGCATCTTGAATTCTATCCGTCATAACTTTTAGATATTTTGACAAATCGTGAAACATTCTTTTCTCCCTCTTTTAAAATAAAAACGAAAAAATTATGTAAATTAGATGATTTTTTACGAATTTTAATGCAGCCTAATGTTTAGAATTTAATAGCATCAACGCGATCTTACTCCATTCATTACATTGCGATCACGGCACGCGAATTTATTTTCGGTTGTTGCCACAGAAAGGATTAGAAAAAAGGGTTTTTTCAACCAATCGAGTTTTTAAATGGGATATCAGAATTTCAATTCGCAAGTGGGGATCTATGACGTCAAATGCTTTAAGATACGTAAAAATTACGCCATAATTTTAACTCTTTTATTCCAGCTTTATTTTCAACACAGGGAGACGATATTTTGATTAAAATTTACTGTAGAAATAAACTAAGAAATTCACGATTATTATTATTAGAAGTGGTATTTTAATCCTGTGCTTATTTAAAAATTGAAATGTTTTCACGGCGCTGAAAATGTTCATTTTAAAAGTTACAAAGTTCGTTTCAAAGCGCGATATATTAAAATTTTTCTATTTACTATTTTTATTTTTGGCATTTAATTTAGCGCAGGCGTTGCCTAACATACGCATGCAGGTTGCGAGTATAGTTTTATTTTAACGTTGAATTACGTTCCTCCATAAAGGTCCAACGCAAAGTTTTAATGATACCGTTTGAAAACAATTATGCGAAATATCGAAATTAACTCCCTCAATCTACCAGGGTATCCTTTACGGCGTTTATGGAGAGTTTCCTTAATGGCAACCATTATGTGAAATGATTATTATTTATGCTAATGCGTAAATTGCAAAGAATCGCCACAGAATCAAAAGATCCCATTGAGGCCAAATAATCTAAGCTGTTTCTTTTAAGGGAGCCTTGAAGAGGGAGAAGCGAGTATAGATAGTATTAATGTACGTAATAGGTAGTATTATTAGATTTGTAAAGATAATATGAATAAATCGCAATGTACCACGTTAATAAATATTTCATGAAATTAAAAGTGTTTATCCTTTTTAAACGGTTGTCTTACAACCAACTAAACGAAAAGTAATTCTAATTTGCGTTAATATATCCCGCAGTCATTTCAACAGAGGAGATTACTTGAACTTTTTTAAAAATGAAATTCTGTTTTGTCACATGCAGATATGATTTTATTAGTAAAATATTCCCGTCTTCCCGTATGAAGAGCAGGTGCGCAGCTATTTTAAAAATATCTCTTGAAAATAACATAAATGAATTCAGAAGACCTCAAAACGTGTAAATACACCAAAATCTCGAAGTCGAATTTTTTCATGATTACAATACTTTCTTATATGGTACATGTTCGGAAAGAAATAAATGGTGCTCCATTTCACGTAGTGTCTTAGGTATTTAATGCTACAACTTGAGCCTAAAAAACAGTATTATGTAGAAATAAATTTTCGTTTCCTACCGTGCGAAGAACGGGCACGCAGCTAGTTAGCCATATTCCTTAATGAAGAAGTTAAAATTCCTTTGAAAGCGTAATGAATTATGTAATTGAATGCGTTACTATTTTAAAACTTTTGGTGCTTAAGCAGTACAGATTTCAGTAAATCTAATAAAATAACGAATAAGTATATCCTATTACAAATAAGTAAAATTAACGAAATAACTACTAAAATAAGTAAATAAAAAATATCAAATAATTCAGTTTTGTTTTTTTTAAATATTCCTATTTAAAGAACATTCCAGTTATTAAAGCTGCAAATTTAAGAGTGAATAAAGCTAAATATAAAATGCATACGTGTTATACTATGTATTGCGCATGATTTACACATATATTAACTTATACTATGTTCTTTCAGGCAGCATTCCTGGTTACGCCATCTAGTGGCCAAAATGCGTAAAAAAACAAATTTTGAAATGACAGAAGACTAAATGAAAGTTTTGCGATAAAATGTTGATGACATGAACACAAGGAAAATCTTGTTCCACCTTATACTTTCGTGAGGTTTTAGACAAATATTCCCCCCCCCCCCTGTTTATACGATGAGACATGCTAGTTCAAATGGCACAAAATGTCAGCAAATAATTCCAGTTTTTTTATTTGCCAATGGATTGTTCTGCAATAAGAGGTTTATTAATTTTCAACTAAAAGAAGCTACTACGAATTAGACTATTTTTGAAGTTTATAATTCACGATTAAAAGCAGGAAAAGAAAATCTTACAATATTTCGAAATTAGAATTTTCGGTTTAGTTCTTAAGCTTTTAGGCTTTAATTAATTTTTTCTGAAGTATAACCACGATCTACGGAAATAACTTTTATATTCAGTGTGTTCATAATTAAATCTTCCCTATTAAGAGTAATATAAAGCGAAAACAACGGATAAAAATGCTTCCAAATTTGTAAAAAAAAAAATCTTAATGAGACCGTGAGAGAGAGTTGTGTGGAAAAAAAGTACTTTAAAAAATCACCACCAGATGGCGTTTTGTTATACATCGCTGTGAACAGGGAAACTTTAGTTATGAACACCCTGTACTTTAGTTTATTCGCAATTCAAAAGTAGAAAAGTAAAAGATTCGTGCAAATTCTTTGTATAGATACTCCAATTATTATACTGAAGATGGCGTCCTCTAATAACGAAAGGATAGTAAAATTTTTGCAAGTTTCGAAAACGCGAACCATGTTGATATGCTACTAAAAAATGGTACTAGGGTTTTCTAAAATACGGTTATCATAGAGAAAATCAAAATAAAATCCTGTATATTTATTAGAATTTTTAATGACAAACGAGATTTATAAATGAATAGTTAGCTACAAAAAGGCAATTTTTGGTTTTTTTCCGTTCTCATCATTTTAATATTTCTGAAACTGAATTTATAAAATATGCTGAGTTTTTTTAAAAAAATGCTTGCTATACCACAATAAGTTTGAATAATTTCTTTCAGTATTTCACCTTGAAACTACTACAAGTTATTTTATTTATAATGAAAGCTTTCTTATTTCAGAATTTATCCCAAAGAAATCTCTACACTTCCCGCCGATATTTCATATTAATTAAATTTCGTTGATCTCGATATTCTTTTCCCTGAGATAAATTTTCTCTTGCAACCTAATGGCTTTTTCCGGTTATAAATAATTTATTCTTGTGTGTTCCAAGAAACGTATTTTTCTCTTATCTCTTTTTAGAGTATTTAAAAATATCTAAAGCAATGTAGATACAAGAAAAAAAGAAAAGAAAAAGAAAGCTGAAAACATTTCAGATTAATTTTGCACTACCTTGATTAAACTTTACGCTTATGTGCAACTGCAACAAACATACTGCTGCAGTTTTCTGCTCCAAAACAAAATCTAATTACAAGTTTTTGTCTTTCAGAAAAAGTTTCATTACCTGAAATGTAATTCAATCCTTTAATTATCTCCAACTAATGAATTATTCTTTAATTAATATCGTGGAGAGGCATTTTATGGGCATGGAAGTGTAAAGGCGAGAATTAAAGTCCAGTTTTAAGCAGTAAAACTTCCCATTCGTGGCAATATGAGTGATACTGGGAAAACTTCTGTCAGTTATGGCTAGTTTTTTTTTTGTTTTTTTTTAAGCACAAAGAATTTGAACATGATGGTAAGCAGAATAGTTCGCGCCTCTTTTTTTGTAAAAAATTTAAAGGTAAAATTCAACGCCTACGTGATGACTACCTGTTTTTGATGAAGTCATGAGCAATTACTTCTTATAAAATATCTTTGAGGAAAAAATTGTATAGTATCTAAAGACGAAGCCTATCCTGTAGGGAATGCAATCTTGAAGATGTCAGTGACAGAATATGTTTTATTGCCCTGTTAAGGTATGCATTTTTATTGATTTTCTATCAGAATCCATGCATATAACTTACATATAACCACAAATTAAAGAGAAAGTCGCTACGGTAAATTGAATTTCAATTTTTAAATAATTCCCAAAAAGGCACGAACCTGTTATGCTAATATAATGTAATGATATGATATTATCTGAAATCGTATATTGTACATAAATTTTGAAAGCCAATAAGACTGGAAACTTTCGGTCTGTCTATTAACTGCCTACTTTTCCGCTTTATGGTCACTCACGAGTTCTTTGTTCTTTGATAAAGCCAGTTTGTTTTATGCTCAAGTAATTTTTACAGAATATGGAAATTCGGAAAGGTTTTGCGTTTCGTATGTTGTTCAGCATCTAGTTACCTTGCAGATCTTTACTTATATTACTATGAAAAAGAATATACTAATACACACATCATTCTTAATTTGAGGAATACTAACAGAACCAGTCAGTTTTTGGTCTACCGGTATCGAGATGGCCGAGCTCCATTGATTCCTAGATGGATTCTTATCCATCTAGCTTTACAGTGAGAATCTGTCATAAGTGTATCTATCAGGAATCACTACTGTTCCTTTAGGCAGTTATTTTTTATTAGAGAACAGAGAATCCCAAAGTGGTGAACAAATATAAAATAAAAATACGGAGTCTCCAAAAAAAAAAATATTCACTGCTAAAAAAAAAAGGGAAGAATTATTTATTAATGAAATAATTTAAGATTGAAAAAAAATCCCTTCGTGATCAGGTCATATGTGTTCCACCACTCTGCAGCTCAATGGAATACTAACAGAACGGGTCTCTTGTCGCCTGCCGGCATCGAGAGGCCTGAGCCCCAAGGCCCCAAGATAACCGCTAGCTAGACCTTCGCATCGGGCTTGACAGTGACAATGTATCATGGGCGAAGGCATGCCACCCGACCACGACCCCACCAGCTTCCGCCGCAATTCACGGCACTTATAGCAGCTTTGACGCTCTATATAAGCATTTCTTTGTTATAGCTTTGTTACAGCCTCGATGTTTCTTAACTATCATTGTTACGTGCTGAGCATTGTTGGATCCATCATGGCCAAATGCATAAAACCCTGAACATTGTAAGTGGCTGATTATCCAAGGATCTGGCCTATCGCAAGGCTGTTGTTCTAGCGATCTGGCGTTTGGGGTGGTTTTTTCCAAAGGTAACTTAAGTAAATTGGCGTTATAACCCCCTTAAAAAGTCCTCCTAAAATGGCAGCCCCCCCTACCATACGCAGATGAGCCTCGTCTAGTTATGTGTTAAATCAATACACCCCTTGTTCTCAACCAGTGGGGCTCGAGAAAAATAGGCAAAGATAAAGTGATGATGCATGTTTAAAAATTCACCTTATTTATTCTTATTTTTGCTCGATTTTTATTTTACGCTAAAAATGTTTATTCCAACTTTATCGATAACATTATTTTGTAGAAAAGGCTACAAAACGTTCATTGTTGTAGTATAAAGAAATTGCACGCATTCTGAAGAATATGTGGGGGGGGTGTCATCGCGAGCTAAACTTTATTGAATGGGAGGTCATTTTGTTAAATGGTTGGGAGCCGTTGCAATACACACACAGTAGAATCCCATCTAAAATAAATGTTTGGATAATTTTTAATTATTTCCGAAGTGCAAGTGCATACCTATGATTCACTTTATGAAACTATACGTTATTACCTTCAGGAACGACCTACCTATTGGTTAAAGCCTGTTACAGTTCCTGGGGTGTCCTGCTGTCCCGTTGAACCCCAGACGCACGCCGGGTCCAGCAGAGCCGCAGCTTCTATTCATTTTTTAAGACACGATATTTGAATGACCGTTCGTAATATTTTGATAACTTTAGGAATTAGCTAATACATTCTATAGATTTATTACCTTCCGTACTGTAGTTATTATTAACAATCTCTAAAATAACATTTTTAAGCATCATAGCAACTCTTATTACTAACGAAGCTAAATCGAAAAAACAGAAATTAAGAACTTGCACAGTAAAGGTAAATGCAGAATTCTTGAATGCGAGACAATGAATTATATATCTTAATTCTACAGAAAAAGCTGAAAAAACTGAAACAAAAAAAGAGGAAAACTTAAAAATTAAAAAATAATTTAAGGAAAAGAGCCCTCTGAGATGAGGTCATATGTGCCGCATTACTCTGTTTCAATCAGGATGCGTATTTAACCCTTTAATGCATGATTTTTTATATTTTTACCAAACATTTTTTTTGTTAAATATCATGGCTTAAATACATGTAAAAAATATTTAAAAAATATTTAACTATTTTTATTGATTATTTTTCGAAATTTTAGGTTTGATGATATGTGAATCGTCATGCATTTAGCGCTAAAATGCGAGTCACAATAAAAAATTATTTATTATCACATAATTGATAAAATTTGGCATAAAACACTTAATTATTTATTGTTTTCAAAAGATATTGATTTTAATTGAAAATTTTAATTAAATTTAATTAGTAAAATTGTTAACAGAAATAAAATGACAATAACAGAATAAATAAAAACAGAAAAAATGACATGCCAAATGCTTTGTACTTGATATGCATTCATTGCTATCAAATTTATGTTGAATGAAAAATTTTAAAAGAATTTCTGCCCTAGTTTAGACATAATGCTACAGCACATTTTTTGCATCCAATAAATGTTTGGAACTTGCAAGTTGGCACTTTACAGCGAGTGCGGTTTTCGTTCCATACAAGCTTATGTTCAGTTTTGTCCTGTGGAACACATGTTGGAGGATTATACGCTGCAGGACCTCTTTGCCTTTTGACATTGTATTCATTCTGTGAAAGGCTACTGGGTCTTCCCCGCTTCAGAACAAAACTTTCACCCATTCGACATAGTCCGACTGCAAGCTCACATCGAAAGGCAGCTAGTTTTAACAAATCATTGGTGTCTGCTCCATTTTGTTCTGAAACTCTTTTATATAGCAGCCATGAATTTATGACTGCAAGGTCTATATGACTATCAAGCAAATCTACGTCCCCCATATGTTTAAACCCATATGTGATAAACATGACATCCACCACATGGTATACCTCTGCTCAAAACTAGTGACAACTTATGTTGGCCTGCTGAAATCGATCTTATGACACTTATCACTGCTGTTTAAAGTTCCATGTTTTTGGATCGATAATAGTGTTTTGGTAGATAAAAATGTTTTGGGTCGACAAGAACTTCACATAAAAAAAATATTTTACTTTGTTAGCTATAGCACAATAATAATGAAAAAAATGCTACATAGGATTTAATACTCTTGAAATGCTATCTTTCTCCATACACACTTTTTATTTATTATTAGACAATGGTGATTATAATAGAATTAAAGAAACAGGAAAATAGTACTTAGAATAGTTATAAATATTACAAATTCTAAATAAAGGAATTTTGAAATGTAATATATATATATATTACTTTGTTAGCAATAGCGCAATAATAATAAAAAAATGCTATATGGGATTAAATACTTTTGAAATGATATGTTTCTCTATACACATTTGATTTATTATTAGATACTGATGATTATAATAAAATTAAAAAACAGTAAAATAGTATTTATTAGCCAATTTTTTACTCGTAAAAGCAATTAATTACCTGCTGAATTAACATGATTATAAAAAAATAATTTAGAAATTTTTCATACAAACAGTATAAATTACATAATAATTTATGTCTCTAATAAACAATGCATGTAAATAATGAATAGGTATGTGTGATTTAAAAATTAGATTGAAATAAAAGGTATTATGAGATCTTATAATTATAGATTCTGCCCAAATTTTAAACTGATTCATAAATGCATCAAACTGCTCTCTACAGTGAAGCCTATTCATAAATGCATGTTGATGCATATTTGAAACAAACACAAAAAATTGAAATTTTTCACATAAAAATAATTCTTTGGTTAAATCTAAACATAAAAATGAAAAATACATACCTTGAGCTATATATAGTAAATTTTACAGGTCTCTAAAGTCGAATTGAAGAACAACAACCACTTGAAAAGCTCATCGAAAATACAGAAATAAGATTTAAACATTTGGCGATAATTCAATAACAAGTGCTGCTAAATACTGCCATATACTTGGAAAAATGACAGTTGCATATCAATATGGATGTATGAAGATAAAAATCAGCCCAGAAAACCGCCTGTTGTGTGAAATTTTTAAAGCGAAATTCGGTAAAAGTTGGTATGATTCATATATGCATCGCCATGCATTGAAGGGTTAATTTGAGGAATACTAACAGAACGAGTCAGTTTTTGGTCTACCGGTATCGAGATGGCCGAGCTCCATTGATTTCTAGATGGATTCTTTTCCATCTAGCTTTACAGTGAGAATGTGTCATAAGTGTATCTATCAGGAATCACTACTGTTCCTTTAGGCAGTTATTTTTTATTAGAGAACAGAGAATCCCAAAGTGGTGAACAAATATAAAATAAAAATACGGAGTCTCCAAAAATAAACTTCATTGTTAAAATAAAAGGGAAGAATTATTTATTAATGAAATAATTTAAGATTGAAAAAAAATCCCTTCGTGATCAGGTCATATGTGTTCCACCACTCTGCAGCTCAATGGAATACTAACAGAACGGGTCTCTTGTCGCCTGCCGGCATCGAGAGGCCTGAGCCCCAAGGCCCCAAGATAGCCGCTAGCTAGTCCTTCGCATCGGGCTTGACAGTGACAATGTATCATGGGGAAGGCATGCCACCCGACCACGACCCCACCAGCTTCCGCCGCAATTCACGGCACTTATAGTAGCTTTGACGCTCTATATAAGCATTTCTTTGTTGTAGCTTTGTTACAGCCTCGATGTTTCTTAACTATCATTGTTACGTGCTGAGCATTGTTGGATCCATCATGGCCAAATGTATAAAACCCTGCACATTGTAAGTGGCTGATTATCCAGGGATCTGGCCTATCGCAAGGCTGTTGTTCTAGCGATCTGGCGTTTGGGGTGGTTTTTTCCAAAGGTAACTTAAGTAAATTGGCGTTATAACCCCCTTAAAAAGTCCTCCTAAAATGGCAGCCCCCCCTACCATAAGCAGATGAGCCTCGTCTAGTTATGTGTTAAATCAATACACCCCTTGTTCTCAACCAGTTGGGCTCGAGAAAAATAGGCAAAGATAAAGTGATGATGCATGTTTAAAAATTCACCTTATTTATTCTTATTTTTGCTCGATTTTTATTTTACGCTAAAAATGTTTATTCCAACTTTATCGATAACATTATTTTGTAGAAAAGGCTACAAAACGTTCATTGTTGTAGTATAAATAAATTGCACGCATTCTGAAGAATATGGGGATGTGTCATCGCGAGCTAATCTTTATTCAATGGCAGATCATTTTGTTAAAAGGTTGGGAGCCGTTGCAATACACACACAGTAAAATCCCATCTAAAATAAATGTTTGGATAATTTTTAATTATTTCCGAAGTACAAGTGCATACCTATGATTCACTTTACGAAACTATACGTTATTACCTTCAGGAACGACCTACCTATTGGTTAAAGCCTGTTACAGTTCCTGGGGTGTCCTGCTGTCCCGTTGAACCCCAGACGCACGCCGGGTCCAGCAGAGCCGCAGCTTCTATTCATTTTTTAAGACACAATATTTGAATGACCGTTCGTAATATTTTGATAACTTTAGGAATTAGCTAATACATTCTATATATTTATTACCTTCCGTACTGTAGTTATTATTAACAATCTCTAAAATAACATTTTTAAGCATCATAGCAACTCTTATTACTAACGAAGCTAAATCGAAAAAACAGAAATTAAGAACTTGCACTGTAAAGGTAAATGCACAAATCTTGAATGCGAGACAATGAATTATATATCTTAATTCTACAGAAAAAGCTGAAAAAACTGAAACAAAAAAAGAGGAAAACTTAAAAATTAAATAATAATTTAAGGAAAAGAGCCCTCTGAGATGAGGTCATATGTGCCGCATTACTCTGTTTCAATCAGGATGCGTATTTAACCCTTCAATGCATGATTTTTTATATTTTTACCAAACATTTTTTTTCTTAAATATCATGGCTTAAATACATGTACAAAATATTAAAAAAAATATTTAACTATTTTTATTGATTATTTTTTGAAATTTTAGGTTTGATGCATATGTGAATCGTCATGCATAAGCGCTAAAATGCGAGTCACAATAAAAAATTATTTATTATCACATAATTGATAAAATTTGGCATAAAACACTTAATTATTTATTGTTTTCAAAAGATATTGATTTTAATTGAAAATTTTAATTAAATTTAATTAGTAAAATTGTTAAAAGAAATAAAATGACAAAAACAGAATAAATAAAAACAGAAAAAATGACATGCCAAATACTTTGTACCTGATATGCATTCATTGCTATCAAATTTATGTTGAATGAAAAATTTTAAAAGAATTTCTGTCCTAGTTTAGACATAATGCTACAGCACATTTTTTGCATCCAATAAATAATTGGAACTTGCAAGGTTGCACTTTACAGCGAGTGCGGTTTTCGTTCCATACAAGCATATGTTCAGTTTTGTCCTGTGGAACACATGTTGGAGGATTCTACGCTGCAGGACCTCTTTGCCTTTTCACATTGTATTCATTCTGTGAAATGCTACTGGGTCTTCCCCGCTTCAGAACAAAACTTTCACCCATTCGACATAGTCCGACTGCAAGCTCACATCGAAAGGCAGCTAGTTTTAACAAATCATTGGTGTCTGCTCCATTTTGTTCTGAAACTCTTTTATATAGCAGCCATGAATTTATGACTGCAAGGTCTATATGACTATCAAGCAAATCTATGTCCCCCATATGTTTAAACCCATATGTGATAAACATGACATCCACCACATGGTATACCTCTGCTCAAAACTAGTGACAACTTATGTAGGCCTGCTGAAATCGATCTTATGACACTTATCACTGCTGTTTAAAGTTCCATGTTTTTGGATCGATAATAGGGTTTTGGTAGATAAAAATGTTTTGGGTCGACAAGAACTTCACATAAAATAAATATTTTCTTTGTTAGCTATAGCACAATAATAATGAAAAAAATGGTCCATAGCATTTAATACTCTTGAAATGCTACCTTTCTCCATACACACTTTTTATTTATTATTAGACAATGATGATTATAATAGAATTAAAGAAACAGGAAAATAGTACTTAGAATAGTTATAAATATTACAAATTCTAAATAAAGGAATTTTGAAATGTGTTATATATATATATATATATATATATATATATATATATATATATATATATATATATATATATATATATATATATATATATACATATATGTATATATATATATATATATATATATATATATATATATATATATATATATATATATATATATATATATATACATATATGTATATATATATATACATATATATATATATATATATATATATATATATATATATATATATATACATATATGTATATATATATATATATATTACTTTGTTAGCAATAGCGCAATAATAATAAAAAAATGCTATATGGGATTAAATACTTTTGAAATGATATGTTTCTCTATACACATTTGATTTATTATTAGATACTGATGATTATAATACAATTAAAAAACAGTAAAATAGTATTTATTAGCCAATTTTTTACTCGTAAAATCAATTAATTACCTGCTGAATTAACATGATTATAAAAAAAATAATTTAGAAATTTTTCATACAAACAGTATAAATTACATAATATTTTATGTCTCTAATAAACAATGCACGTAAATAATGAATAGGTATGTGTGATTTAAAAATTAGATTGAAATAAAAGGTATTATGAGATTTTATAATTATAAATTCTGCCCAAATTTTAAACTGATTCATAAATGCATCAAAATGCTCTCTGCAGTGAAGCCTATTCATAAATGCATGTTGATGCATATTTGAATCAAACAAAAAAAATTGAAATTTTTCACATAAAAATAATTCTTTGGTTAAATCTAAACATAAAAATGAAAAATACATACCTTGAGCTATATATAGTAAATTTTACAGGTCTCTAAAATCGAATTGAAGAACAACAACCACTTGAAAAGATCATTGAAAATACAGAAATAAGATTTAAACATTTGGCGCTAATTCAATAACAAGTGCTGCTAAATACTGCCATCTACTTGGAAAAATGACAGTTACATATTAATATGGATGTATGAAGATAAAAATCAGCCAAGAAAACCGCCTGTTGTGTGAAATTTTTAAAGCGAAATTCGGTAAAAGTTGGTATGATTCATATATGCATCGCCATGCATTGAAGGGTTAATTTGAGGAATACTAACAGAACGAGTCAGTTTTTAGTCTACTGGTATCGAGATGGCCGAGCTCCATTGATTCCTAGATTGATTCTTTTCCATCTAGCTTTACAGTGAGAATGTGTCATAAGTGTATCTATCAGGAATCACTACTGTTCCTTTAGGCAGTTATTTTTTATTAGAGAACAGAGAATCCCAAAGTGGTGAACAAATATAAAATAAAAATACGGAGTCTCCAAAAATAAACTTCATTGTTAAAAAAAAGGGAAGAATTATTTATTAATGAAATAATTTAAGATTGAAAAAAAATCCCTTCGTGATCAGGTCATATGTGTTCCACCACTCTGCAGCTCAATGGAATACTAACAGAACGGGTCTCTTGTCGCCTGCCGGCATCGAGAGGCCTGAGCCCCAAGGCCCCAAGATAACCGCTAGCTAGTCCTTCGCATCGGGCTTGACAGTGACAATGTATCATGGGCGAAGGCATGCCACCCGACCACGACCCCACCAGCTTCCGCCGCAATTCACGGCACTTATAGCAGATTTGACGCTCTATATAAGCATTTCTTTGTTGTAGCTTTGTTACAGCCTCGATGTTTCTTAACTATCATTGTTACGTGCTGAGCATTGTTGGATCCATCATGGCCAAATGCATAAAACCCTGAACATTGTAAGTGGCTGATTATCCAGGGATCTGGCCTATCGCAAGGCTGTTGTTCTAGCGATCTGGCGTTTGGGGTGTTTTTTTCCGAAGGTAACTTAAGTAAATTGTCGGTATAACCCCCTTAAAAAGTCCTCCTAAAAAAGGCAGCCCCCCTACCATAAGCAGATAACCCTCGTCTAGTTATCTGTTAAATCAATACACCCCTTGTTCTCAACCAGTGGGGCTCGAGAAAAATAGGCAAAGTGATGATGCATGTTTAAAAATTCACCTTATTTATTCTTATTTTTGCTCGATTTTTATTTTACGCTAAAAATGTTTATTCCAAATTTATCGATAACATTATTTTGTAGAAAAGGCTACAAAACGTTCATTGTTGAAGTATAAATAAATTGCACGCATTCTGAAGAATATGGGGGAGTGTCATCGCGAGCTAAACTTTATTGAATGGCAGGTCATTTTGTTAAAAGTTTGGGAGCCGTTGCAATACACAAACAGTAAAATCCCATCTAAAATAAATGTTTGGATAATTTTTAATCATTTCCGAAGTGCAAGTGCATACCTATGATTCACTTTATGAAACTATACGATATTACCTCCCAGGAACGATCTACCTATTGATTAAAGCCTGTTACAGTTCCTGGGGTGTCCTGCTGTCCCGTTGAACCCCAGACGCACGCCGGGTCCAGCAGAGCCGCAGCTTCTATTCATTTTTTAAGACACAATATTTGAATGACCGTTCGTAATATTTTGATAACTTTTGGTATTAGCTAATATATTCTATATATTTATTACCTTCCGTACTGTAGATATTATTAACAATCTCTAAAATAACATTTTTAAGCATCAGAGCAACTCTTATTACTAACGAATCTAAATTGAAAAAACAGAAATTAAGATCTTGCACAGTAAAGGTAAATGCACAAATCTTGAATGCGAGACAGTGATTTATATATCTTAATTCTACAGAAAAAGCTGAAAAACTTGAAACAAAAAAAAGAGGAAAACTTAAAAATTTAAAAATAATTTAAGGAAAAGAGTCCTCAGAGATGAGGTCATATGTGCTGCATTACTCTGTTTCAATCAGGATGCGTATTTAATTTGAGGAATACTAACAGAACGAGTCAATTTTTGGTCTACCGGTATCGAGATGGCCGAGCTCCATTGATTCCTAGATGGATTCTTTTCCATCTAGCTTTACAGTGAGAATCTGTCATAAGGGTATCTATCAGGAATCACTACTGTTCCTTTAGGCAGTTATTTTTTATTAGAGAACAGAGAATCCCAAAGTGGTGAACAAATATAAAATAAAAATACGGAGTCTCCAAAAAAAAAATTCACTGCTAAAAAAAAGGGAAGAATTATTTATTAATGAAATAATTTAAGATTGAAAAATAATCCCTTCGTGATCAGGTCATATGTGTTCCACCACTCTGCAGCTCAATGGAATACTAACAGAACGGGTCTCTTGTCGCCTGCCGGCATCGAGAGGCCTGAGCCCCAAGGCCCCAAGATAGCCGCTAGCTAGTCCTTCGCATCGGGCTTGACAGTGATAATGTATCATGGGCGAAGGCATGCCACCCGACCACGACCCCACCAGCTTCCGCCGCAATTCACGGCACTTATAGCAGCTTTGACGCTCTATATAAGCATCTTTTTGTTGTAGCTTTGTTACAGCCTCGATGTTTCTTAACTATCATTGATACGTGCTGAGCATTGTTGGATCCATCATGGCCAAATGCATAAAACCCTGAACATTGTAAGTGGCTGATTATCCAGGGATCTGGCCTATCGCAAGGCTGTTGTTCTAGCGATCTGGCGTTTGGGGTGGTTTTTTCCAAAGGTAACTTAAGTAAATTGGCGTTATAACCCCCTTAAAAAGTCCTCCTAAAAAGGCAGCCCCCCCTACCATAAGCAGATAAGCCTCGTCTAGTTATGTGTTAAATCAATACACCCCTTCTTCTCAACCAGTGGGGCTCGAGAAAAATAGGCAAAGATAAATTGATGATGCATGTTTAAAAATTCACCTTATTTATTCTTATTTTTTCTCGATTTTTATTTTACGCTAAAAATGTTTATTCCAAATTTATCGATAACATTATTTTGTAGAAAAGGCTACAAAACCTTCATTGTTGAAGTATAAATAAATTGCACGCATTCTGAAGAATATGGGGGGGGGGGGTGTCATCGCGAGCTAAACTTTATTGAATGGGAGGTCATTTTGGTAAAATGTTGGGAGCCGTTGCAATACACACACAGTAAAATCCCATCTAAAATAAATGTTTATATAATTTTTAATTATTTCCCAAGTGCAAGTGCATACATATGATTCACTTTATGAAACTATACGTTATTACCTTCAGGAACGACCTACGTTTTGGTTAAAGCCTGTTACAGTTCCTGGGGTGTCCTGCTGTCCCGTTGAACCCCAGACGCACGCCGGGTCCAGCAGAGCCGCAGCTTCTATTCATTTTTTAAGACACAATATTTGAATGACCATTCGTAATATTTTGATAACTTTAGGAATTAGCTAATATATTCTATATATTTATTACCTTCCGTACTGTAGTTATTATTAACAATCTCTAAAACAACATTTTTAAGCATCATAGCAACTCTTATTACTAACGAAGCTAAATCGAAAAAACAGAAATTAAGCACTTGCACAGTAAAGGAAATGCACAAATCTTGAATGCGAGACAATGAATTATATATCTTAATTCTACAGAAAAAGCTGAAAAAACTGAAACAAAAAAAAGAGGAAAACTTAAAAATTAAAAAATAAATTTAAGGAAAAGAGCCCTCTGAGATGAGGTCATATGTGCTGCATTACTCTGATTCAATCAGGATGCGTATTTAATTTGAGGAATACTAACAGAACGAGTCAGTTTTTGGTCTACCGGTATCGAGATGGCCGAGCTCCATTGATTCCTAGATGGATTCTTTTCCATCTAGCTTTACAGTGAGAATGTGTCACAAGTGTATCTATCAGGAATCACTACTGTTCCTTTAGGCAGTTATTTTTTATTAGAGAACAGAAAATCCCAAAGTGGTGAACAAATATAAAATAAAAATACGGAGTCTCCAGAAATAAACTTCATTGTTAAAATAAAAGGGAATAATTATTTATTAATGAAATAATTCAAGATTAAAAAAAATCCCTTCGTGATCAGGTCATATGTGTTCCACCACTCTGCACCTCAATGGAATACTAACAGAACGGGTCTCTTGTCGCCTGCCGGCATCGAGAGGCCTGAGCCCCAAGGCCCCAAGATAGCCGCTAGCTAGTCCTTCGCATCGGGCTTGACAGTGACAATGTATCATGGGCGAAGGCATGCCACCCGACCACGACCCCACCAGCTTCCGCCGCAATTCACGGCACTTATAGCAGCTTTGACGCTCTATATAAACATTTCTTTGTTGTAGCTTTGTTACAGCCTCGATGTTTCTTAACTATCATTGTTACGTGCTGAGCATTGTTGGATCCATCATGGCCAAATGCATAAAACCCTGAACATTGTAAGTGGCTGATTATCCAGGGATCTGGCCTATCGCAAGGCTGTTGTTCTAGCGATCTGGCGTTTGGGGTGGTTTTTTCCAAAGGTAACTTAAGTAAATTGGCGTTATAACCCCCTTAATCAGGATGCGTATTTAAACGATATATATATATGATATCTTACTTGTAAACACTACTAATAATAATAACATTATCTTCCCCATAAAATATCCATCTGCTCTGGAATTAATTAAAAATGATACGCTTACTAATTACGCTTACTAATTACATATATTCATACTAACATTTTTAGTTTTCTAGATTTAAGTATCTTCATCACTCCTAGAAATAGCCTTAGTTTCAATATCTATGATAAGCGTAAAGATTTTAGCTTTAAAGTAAATAGCTTTACTCATTTTTCCTCCTGCTTACATAAATCTGTATTTCGCAATATCATCTATAATCACTGCTGTAGAATCAAGTTTCTATGTTCTGAAGATTTTAAATTCTCCAATTTTAAATCTCTATTTCTGTCAGCTAGACAATACAACTATCCCACTAAGTTCCTAAAATTTATTATATACAATTCTTGATAATGATGTGTCTAATGTCTTTGTTAATTTACTGGAGGTTGGGTGGGGTTTTGGTTTTAAGTTTGTAATTGGATGGTTGGGTCGGGCGGAGGAAGATTTTCTCATTAAAAAAAAAAAGTAATATATTTAAAAACAATTTGGATGTTTATATGCATGCATATATATATCTGGAGGGATTAAAAAAATAATAATAAAAAAATTGGTTCCTATATTGTGATTATTCTGTCCTAAACATTATTTTTTATTTTCTTCTTATTTACTAGATTAATCTTCTGTCATACAATAACTTATTATACATGCTTTGTCAATAATAATAATCATTATATTTTTTAAACAATATGTTATATTTAGTTTTGCTATGCTATTTATTTTATTCAATCATTTTAATTTATTATTATTCAATATATTTATTATATTAATATACCTGGATATTCTTAAAATTTAATAATATTACCTTTTAGTATTGGCAACACTTATACTTTCTTCTTTCCACTTTTACACTTTTATTTAGTGGCAGTACCATTTTTTACTTTTTACAATTCTTAGCATTGGCAACACATATCACTTGTTCAAATGAGATTTCCATGAGCTCAAGGTCTGGTATGTAAAATTATAATTCATATTTCTAATTTTTGTTATCTTTTTAATTTCTTCTTTCCTTTATATAGTAGGGTAGGGCCCAGATTTGTGGAGTTAATATCTCTTCTGATATGCCACACAACCGAAACCCTACTATTTGGTTTGCTCTAAATTATAACCCACTGTTTGTGGCCCCTGACGATGGTGACAGTGGTTATAATTTCCGTTCCATTATATTATCACAATAATTCTTGCACTTTATTTGGCTTCAAAATCTGGTTTCTAATTCTTGCTAATAGCTGTTATATTTTTATGCGAGATATGTCTTATTTGTAGTATTTTTTGTGTTTTATTTATTAGTTATATATATATATATATATACATATATATATATATACATATATATATATATATACGTATATGTGCTTTTTGCTTGAGTCATTGAAAAAAACAGATGTATTTGTGTGACATTGCATTAATGACACACGCATATGGAAGGAATAAATATACTTCATAACCTTTACTCCATGCAAACAGTTAAAAAAAGGTACAGTTTTCAGATAAACATAACTATTTCAGATATTTTAATTTAAGACTTTCCGCTCTATCCACTTCAGTGAACTACTTCGATGGATATACCCACATCTTCACCGAATCTTTAGAAAACAAATTGTATTTTCAGAGGAAGCATATTTCTTGAATAACTCTGAACTTTTCCCTTTTATCCCTCCTTCGAAAAAAAAAAAAGGAAAGAAAAAATCCGGAGTACGGTGTTGACACCGATTAAATTTCCTCCCTGAAGCAAAAATTCGTGGACAGGTTTCCCGGGCAATGACATGAAGCACGGCAAAATTTCAAAGTGTTTTGTGATTGCTTTAAAGTTTTCGTTGAGTTTTTGAAAAGTGGGAAGACATAGACTTCGGCTATTTGGTTGTGTTTTAACAAAGCTTTTAAACAAACTACTTGCTTTTCTGTAAAAAAGTTTTCCAAAGTGTTGGATTATATTTTTCTCAGACACTCAAACACGCGGGCTGCTGAAGAATTTAGGTAAAATATACGTT